>JADBHU010000184.1:9521-40486 GCA_017140155.1 Fusarium devonianum | reverse complement strand
CACCTAGTCTTATTAATAATAGAGGCTAAATCGTAGCTTATTAAGAGCTTTAGTAATAGTTTTTTATAGCTTTAGTAAGTAAATATCTTTATATTTACTTAATAATTAAGATAAGAATAAGTATAACGCTTTAATTACTTAGTTTATATATAAATCTCAATAAGCAGCTAGTAATTAGAGGGATGCTATAGTTCTACTATAAATATAGTTAGTAAATAATAAATAGTAGTTATTAGATAAGTAAGGCGTAGATCTTTAAGTGCAACGCGTCCAAGTTCCTCGGCCACCACCTCGTCGCCTGCCGTCTCCTCGAGAGGCTCGACAAGAATACCTCTTAACGTGTGGCCCGCACCATTCATTTGCTTCTCTGGCTGCCCTGGGTAAGGCCTTGGTACCGCCGCCGTCGAGAGTGCAGACTGCTTGCGATCAATATAAAACTCAGATCTTATTCTAAGCTGCGTTTAGTGATCTTCTGGAGTACACAGTAGTAGCGCTTGCCCCTTATCCACCTGCAGGTCGGATGGAGGGCAGCCAGTGCAAAACGCAGCCAGATACTGGAACCCCCTGGAGCGGCCACTGGAAATAACCACTGAGCCGTAGTGGACGATGCGATGGACAGGGAAACAAGGAAAGACAGTCTCCATCGCTAATGAGCCATCAAGTCAATGATTTCAAGCGATCATAAAATCAGTTAAAAAGCCAGTCAATCTATTGCGACAGTTGAGGTGTGAGTCGATGGAGTGAGCACTCGAGCATCAAACACGGCAGGTCACGGCACGTGACTGCAGTAGGACACAAACTGTGTGTCCTGCCCCACCCTGGCTCACGCCAGGACACACGATTTGTGTCCTACTGCAATTCTATGTCGCGTCCTGCTGCGATCACGCACCCGCGCCCTCCTTCCTTCAAAGAGCAACGAACTGCCTTGGGTGGTCGGTCTCCGCTCTCTTCTTTCCCTTCGCGCCTCACGCTTCCTGCATGGCACTTCCTTCTGCATTGGAATGGCCCACGGGACGACAGTCCTGCGGCCAGGCAGCAGCCGGGCTACTGAAGCATCACCATCCATCACCACGTCGCCTCCAGCTGCCAGGCCGATAGAGCGCGACAAACGATAGCCGCAGATGAGCGCGGATCCAAGTCGGCAACAGGACATCGTTGACGCTGTTGGGCGTGCGCCTCGATCACGCTCCCGAGACAACAATGGCTCCCCGTCAGATGCGAATCCCGAATTCCCCTCCACAATCGACACTACCCGACGAGTCCACCGGGGCAGACACAGACGGCCACGAGCAAGTACGAGACCAGAGCCGAAGCCGACGACGCGAAGCCCGCAGCCAAGAAGCACCAGCAGCCAACCACGACTCGAACCAGCGGCAACGACGCATCCACGACTTTGTCCGCCTCGCCGAGACGGGCTCAAAGGACCTGCTCGACCACCTGGAAGCCCTCCTCGCCGACTTTGGCGATGGCGTCGAGGCCTCCCTGCCCTCGCACGTCAGGAGCCTCATCCAGACCCTGCGAGACGCATCAGGGCCCAGGGAGCAGATCCCTCGCGACAAACGGAGAGGCCGAGCCTTTGCGCGGCGCAAGATCGCCTCTGCCTGGGCCATTCCCGAGCAGGACCTCGACGACTTCTTTGGCTCCCACATCACGCGACAGGTCCTCAATCGCCTGCGTCTCCTGTCCTCGCGAGTCGACTTTGCGACCGCCTCTCGACTGCTGCTTGAAGCTCAGCACAGCCGCCGCTACCGGGACCGCGATGCCGACGGCAACAACAACAGCAACAAGGACGATTCGTGGAGAGGGATCCGTCGCGACCAGGTCTGGATGCCCCGCGATATCGACTGGGCCATCCAACAGTCTGGCGCCTTTGCGGTTGATGCGCAGGGTACGGCAGCCAGCCCGCAGAGCAGCCAGGACGGTGGTGGTGGTGTTGACGGCGAGGACGGTGGAGGAGAAGAGAACGGACACGGAGAGGATGGACACGGAGGCCGCGACAAACAACAAGTGCTCACACCTCGCCTCTCTGTCGAGGGCGATGCGGCGTCGGCCCAGCACGGCGCGAGGGTTGAAGGCGGCGATCCTGTGAGCGAGAAACAACAGCAACTTCAACAACCAACTGGCGCCAAGAGACCCTTGCCCTTGAGTAACACTGACGACGACCACGACAACGACCACGATGATAACAACGGCCACGATGACCACGACGATGACGACGACTACGATGACGATAACAATGGCAACGATTACTACCACCACAACGATTCCAGCAGCCTCCGCCCTCCACCAAGCCCCTCTGCCGTGCCCTCGGCCAAGCGGAGGCGGACTGGCAGCAGCAGTGCTTCCCCATCTCCCCTGCGCCAGCACTTGGACCACAAATCCCGCGATTCTTGGTCTCCAGTCGAGGCTGGCCGGCGCCAGAGTCCCCCGAGACGCCCATCCTGGGAGCTCGACATTGACGACGAGTCCTTCCTTACACCCGTCGCCACCGAGCATCTGCGCCGCATCCCAGCGGCAGCAGTGAGGCTCTCGTCGACAACGGAACAATCATCGTGGGCTGACCCAGCTCTGCCCGGTCGCAGCAACGTTGCGCATCAAGGCGACCCCGGGAAGCCGGCAAACAGGGACCGGGTCCCTTCAGGCACGCCACGTGGTGCTCATCGGCACGAGGTGACGCATGCTCGAGAGTCGTCCACCAGCCGCCAAGGGCATGACGATGGCTCCTCTCGGCTGCCAGACCTGCTGCAAGAGTTTGCGCCCAAGGCCTGGCTTAGCGACACAGCAATCCAGCGCGTCCTCGAGACCCTCACCAGCGTCACCCACGGCGCCTGTACCTTTATCGACCCTCTCCTGGTCGCCCCTGTGTCAGCGGAGCCGCACCGCCGCCATGCACCGGGCTCGGCGTCGCTGGCGTCGACGACGACCTGCTTGGTTCCGCTCCATCTGCGCCGCAGCTCTCACTGGACGCTGGCCGTGGTTCATCTCCAGGACGACACCGCTATCGACTTTTACGACTCTCTCCCCAGCCAACGCCACACGCAGGAAGCCAACGAGCTGCTCCAAGCCTTGATGCCTCGTCTGTTGCCGGACAAGACCGCGTGGACCCTCGAGAGCCGATCGACCCCGCTCCAAGACAACCATTACGATTGCGGCGTCTTTGTTCTGTTGGCGGCGCTCTGTGCCGTCTCTGGCCACGCGACTCTTCCGCCTGTGGTTGACGGCGCTTTCTGGCGCATCATCTTCGCCTCCCTCTTCATGACGTCGGACCAGCAGCGCACGGCCATGGACGCTTCTCTCAGCGACGCATGCACGGCGCCAGTCCCTGCTGTCCAACCCGAGAGGTCGCCCCTGACTGCTCCTCCTCCTCCTCCTCCTCAACAACAGCAAGGCTCTCTCGACTCCATCATCGACCAGGCGGCTCGGTACATGGAGACGGCACGCAAGTCAGTCCAAGACATCCGAGCACCCATCCAGGCTCAGCAACAACGGCTCACCTCCCTGCTGCGAGCCATCTCGGAAGCGCAGACCCTGCTGGACGGCCTCCTCTCCGCATCGCCGGGCACCGCAGCTGCCACGGCCGTCCTGACTGCCTCGACCAACCGGCTCACGGAGACGCGTCGTCAGCACGAGCGGGAACTGGCTCTCCTGAGCGAGATGCTGTCGCTGAGCACGACCGTCACGCCGCTGCAGACCCTCAGGCAGGGCATTGTGGGCTGCGACCAGCGGCTGCGCGAGATTGACAGGGAGCTGGGAGGTGTCACGAGGCAGCACCGCCTTTGGACTGCGAGTCGCGAGGCGCTGCAGGGGACACGGAGCTTTTGTCGGGAGTTTTCCGAGGTTGTCGTGACGAGAGCCAACGCCGTCGGCCACTCTTTGTCGAGGCTCGAGGGGTTAGTGAGCTATAATAAGAGGTAGTGGTCAAGTAGAATACAAGAGATTTAGATACCCCACCCACTAGTACAAGAACAGCCCCTCCTCGTTGTGGCCCAGCACGGGAAACATATAAAACTCGTCGAGATCGAGCACCTCCTGGCCTATCTGGTACGCATGCCCTCCTACAGCATCTCCTCGTCGACCGCGTCGGGCTGGTATCGTCTTTGCACTGGACCTTGATGTCGACGCGGCGCGTGTCGCAGAGGGCTAGGAGCTTCTGGGCAACTGGCGTGTGACGGATGTCGGACGGCGAGGCGAGGCTAGATGGTGAGGAAAAGGACGTGGCTCTGGCGCCGGCTCTATTGGGAGCTGTCGGCTCTGGCGGACGAGTGGGATCGGCATACTCTTAGTGGCAGTTCCATTGTCGGCCGCGCGGGACGAGGGAGATGTAGCGTCGGAGGTAGCTGCGTCGGGGTAGAAACCTCTCTATCTTTGGAGTCGTTGTCCTCTTCAGCGTCGTCGTCGTCTTCAGCGTCATCGTCGACATGGTAATCGACATTGGCCACGAGATCAACGTGCAGTCCATCGCCATCCTCAAAGACCGACGGCAGAGCGTCACACCGAGGCTCAATCGACGAAGCTTTTGACACACAAAATGAGTAGAATGAATCTTTGCAAGCACTTTGTGATTTCTTTAGATTCTTTTACCTATTCCGTCGAACTCGGGGTTATCGGTTCCCCGTTGGGCTCGGTACGTCTTAACTGACTTGATATCTAAAGGAACGAACATGGCTCAAGAGACAAGCACCTCCCCGGGTGGGCATGTATTCCAGTGGCAGGTCGTTAATTATATGCTCCAGTTCATAACCATTCAACCATTTTATGACACTGGTTCTGCTCGGCTTGCAGACCGAGTTGGTTGTCGTTGGGCTGTGCGCTGGGTCGGGCTGATGGAGGAACAGGGGGGATAGGCGACTCAACCACTGTAAATATAGGCGGGTGATGAGCAGCCAATCAGAGCCTGTGCTTTTTGCGATTTTCGTTGAAACTGGCCAATCAGATAAAGGCTGCTCATCAGCATAAGAGACGCGCAGATGCACAGTCAAAACATGGACGTGGCACACAGTCTGCGGCCCCAGACTGGCTTGTACCGTGTACAGTGAGTGGGTGTGTAGGGGGTCAACGGCATCCCCCTGTTCGCTCAGGGGGTGCTTCAGAGATCGTTACAGGGGATGCGTTCAAACGGCGCTCGTTTGATTGGCCTAGCCCTGTCCCTGCCCCTTGTAACGGCTCCCGGGGGCCCACTGGCACTCTCCACTGCAGATCGGATCGCCTGCCATGTCAATTATCAATGTCAATCGCGGCAGTCGCGTTTGGCATCACTGCACCTCGTGTTTGCCAGGCTCTCTCTAGGAATAGATACCTTTCATGCTACAACCTCCCAGGCACCTACCTTACCGCTTGCGTTTGCCCTGGTGACGTATGCCGCATGGTGACCCTTGGCAGGGCAGCCTCTTCTTCTCTTCTTCTTCTTCTTCTTCTTCTTCTTCTTCTTCTTCTTCTTCTTCTTCTTCTTCTCCTTCTCCTTCTCCTTCTCCTTCTCCTCCATCATCACAGTTCCAGACACCGACAAGCCCATCCCTGTCAGCACCTGAGCCCTCCGTTATCTCTGCAGCGACTCCCGCTTCGAGACGCCCTTGGCATCTGGCTCGCGTCCTTGTTCTCCCATGATAAAGCAATGCCTTGTTCATGACGCAGCAATGCCTTGTCCCTCTTCCTCTGTGCGCTCTTCACCTGCGCCACCGTCTGGCTGCCTTGGAACGACATTTCGATGCGCCATCTCTGTCTCATGAGCTCAACTGCCGCCTTTTTGCACCTCCAAGGCAGGCCACTTCTTCTGGCCGTCTGCATCCTCTGACCATCGATAACCGTTGGCGTCTCAGATTTGAGACAGCCTCTAATCGTCTCCGGCCTCTGCCACTACTACTCATCGTCGACTTTCGCTCTCTCTCTGCTACATCGTTAACATCAGATCATCATATTCTTCCAAGTAAACCCTCATGTTTTTGTGGCCCCTGGTCAAGTCATCGACTTTAGCTAACTCCTTTTGGTCATGTAGATAGTTGTCTATTCCGGTCGCTCCGATAATCTTAATAATCCATCTCAACACTTCCGAGTCCGATCACCACACAGCAAGCCACTCTCTTCATTCATAACATGGACAACTGTTTCCGCCTCTGCCCTCCGTCGCCTCTCCACACTGGCCTGTCACCTTTCCCCACGTTGGGCCAAACGGCCTTCTCGCCTCACGGCATGCTCCCGTCGTCGCTGCAAGCACCAGTTACTCAGCATTCTCCAAGACTTGGAAACACTGCTACATTCTTTCTCATACCCGCGGCTGCCCACTATCAGCCCTCGCCCTTGCTCTTCCGACTTTGATACGCAGCATGAAACCCATCTCGCGCAGCCTAGGTCCTAGTATATCCACCGTCGACCTCCAGTACCTGGCACTCGCAACCATTTCTGACTACCGTCATCTTCGTCCATGCTGATGTTTATCCACCTCTCTCGCCGTTGATCATCATCAACCGGAATGGGGACGAGTGAGCGACGGAGGCCGCTTCATCATCCGAAAGAGATCCTTCGTCCGTACCCTTTGTGATGCTCCAGTAGCATGCTCCAGCAGCCGTGAACAACTCTTACCAGCGCCATAGCAAAGTGTTCGCTCCCAAGCAGCAGCTCTTAACTCACCGCTACCATTTGCAGCACTCTCCGCCCCGAGCCACGCACGAACGATGAGCCATCGAGCGGTATTCTACTCACCTCTGCATCCAGAACGGCTCGAGCGCATCACCGGGAAGAATACCCTTGAACTTATCCCAGGTCCTATCCGAGTTAAATCCCCTCCGGCGCCCTGATACATCCTGAGGAACAGGCCGCCTGCTGCACACCCTCTGGGTCCTCGGCTCCATGGTCTCTGCTGGGTGCAGATCTTGACTTCTGTCTTGTCGTCTGTCCTGTCGTCTGCCATGTTTTACTGGTGTATCCAGTTGTGTCATCTATCACGGTCTCTGTCCCGTCATCTGTTTTGTCTGCTCTTCTTTCTTCCATCTCCATCATGATCTCACCTCTACTTTGTCTGTTGTCGCTGCAAAAAGTCAAGACTCAAGGTCACCTTGATCAATCCGACAAGTACATCGCCACGAGGCAAACGCGACGCGGTCTTACCACCCCTGCTACTTGTTTCCGAAGTCTAGGCCTGGCATCTCATCTAGACCCTGCCATGACGAGTCGATATCCCATTGCCTCGTTTAAATCACCGCTGTGGCTCGCGCTTTGGACGCCTATGGAAATCGATAATAGTCATCCAAAGCCGTCCTTCGCACCTTGCATCCTCGACTGACGTCGACTCGCTCCAGTTACCAGCAACCACGTTCCCAAAGTCGACCATTCGCCGCAATTCTCAGACGTCGCAGAACATCCCGGTGGCTCTTTGTTTATGTACATTTTCTCGCCTGTCGCTCTCGACGACTACTAGACGTCAACGTTCGCTTTTTCGCCATTGAGGTCCAGATCTCGCCGTTATTTCCATCTCTTCCTGAGATTATGTCTCGATGTCACCATCTGTTCGTCAAGACGAGGCCCTGTCGTGGCATGTCGACATATCCTCACCCAGAGCGGAGTCTCGTCTTCAAGTCTGACACGAGACATGACATCCCCAACAGTTTCGGTCAATCTCTCGTTCTAACCATCGGCCACAACGCTCATGTTCTGGAATACGCCCTCACTCTTTGATACTACCTCTGTCTATCGATTCCAAGCTCCCGTCCACCAACGTTTACCCGGCCCTCCGTCTCAGTCACGACACCAGGCTCCTCATAATGTCCATCATTTTTGCCCCCCCTACATCAGATATCAAATCCGCAACATCTCGGCGTCCCACCTATTGGATATTCCCGCCCTCGTCCCCTTACGTCGGATTTACCTCCGTTCTATACGCGACTACCGACGGTTCCACCAAAGATTCGCGACTCGCCTTACCAAACCAGCACTTTGGCAACGCCCAGCAACCTCTTGGAAAACGGCGCCAGTTCAAGACCTAGTCTTAATCTTCGGAAGAGGAACTGCCGAGGTTGCGAATTGCCGATGGCATTCTCAAGCGGCCTGAACTTGGGATCGCTATCGCATCACCAGCCAAGAGGCCACTGTTCTCGCTTCAAGAGACGATGGGTCACCAGCTCGCCAAATTGGACCAATCATTTGCCTGGATCTATGAGAAGGTTGAACATACGAGTACAATCCGAAGACGGTTCTTCATATTGAACCTTGCTCCGACAGTCTGCGCCCAAGCGACCTCAATCTCCTATCAGCGCACTGTTGCCTACTCTACAAGTTCACGATCTACAGCAGCAAGCCCAGCTGCTTAACACGCAAGAGCTCACCTCTTACGGGGTGCGATATACCTTCAAGTGTTTGGAAGTCGGCAATCCAAGAGTCGCCCATCGATCTTCTACCGCGCTAGAAGTACTCGGGTAGAAGTAGGCTTCTCAGAGACTGCCACTACAGCCAACCATCGGCTGAGTTTGCCATATACGCTCCGTACTGCATCTTTGCAAACCTTCACGAGAGGCACGAGAGGTCTATGCGAGCCAAAGCCAGCGAATGAACTCTACGATCATACCGCCCGAGTCCAGTCATCAACATCGCTGGCCATTTGGCGACGACCAATCAGTACTTTGCCAGCACTGAACTGCCAGTGCTCGCTTGAAACTTGTCAAACTTACAACATGGAGTGTAAGAGGTCGAGTGCTTCGACGAATAGCTACTGCTAATGCCCTTTTTCGAAACCGGCGATACCGACTTAACTGGCTGGGCAGCAGGGACCCGATCAAAGCACTTTAGTATATACTCGAAGTCATGATAAGCCTCTTTAATGGGCGTCTGGCCCCCTTCACCACTCCTCCTCCTCCTCGCCCCGCCTATCCTCGTCGTCGCGCTCCCAGCAGTCCTCAGACCACAACATAGACGAGGACGATGGCATGGTGCACCTCCCTCGGAGCTCGCCCCCGTCTCCCTCTGGCTCTGGCTCTGGCTCTGGCCCTTCGTCGTCGTCGTCGCCCTCTGGCTCGTTTCCTCCCCAGCGCTCGACTCCCGCCGCTGTGAGTTCCCACCTCCTTTCAATCCAACAGTGCACGACAGACTAGGATTCTTGCAATCCAGTAATGCACACAACCCTAGGATACCAATGCTAATCATCTTCTCCCTAGGATACCTTCGACAAGGCCTACCACGACTGGCTCGCCGCCATCTCCGCCCACCTCCGCCGCCACGAGATAGAGCTCGAGGCCATCTCAGATAACCTCGTCGCCTACCGCGAGTTCCGCTACGACCTCCTCGCCCGCCAGCCCTTTAAGGCCGCCTCCCTCGCCGCCGTTAATAATACCCGCGATAGACACGAGAGTGCATTAGGGCGCCCACCAGGCTGCGAGGGAAGGCCAGGTACGAATAACATCGCGATCGAGGCCCTGAATATTATCTGGCTAGATAGCAGATCGATCACCTAGGTCCCCGGCTCTTTCAGGAATCTCTTACTACTGGTCATCACCCTCGGGCCTTTGTTGGCGCAGAGGCGGCCATGATCCCAATGCCTGTGCGAAGTGAATAGCAATACCTGGGCCGTGGAAGGGAGGCAAGAGACCTATAGCGCGATGAATGGCTCGGATCATACCGCACCCCCAAGTGCTGCTCCCGCAGAAAGTTAGAGCTTATCTCAGGTAAATAGTAATACACCTACATATATCAACCATCTACGACACCGACACTGCACTGGACGTTCAAGCCGTTGGTCGATTTTGTCACCTGGATGTCTGACGCACTTGCAGTACGGCACTTGAGAAACATATAGCTCAACGCTTATGGAAACAGGGATAGCCTAAACTGCTTATGGATGGTTAGGAGTTCTTCTTGGCGTATCAGCCAGCCTGCACAAGGCTGCATACAACCGTGATAGAAGAGGGAGAGCTTAACTATAGGCTCGCCTCCAGAGGTCGCCGGCCTCATCGATCCTCATCCCATACACTCGGCCAATGCGCTCCATCAGCAGTACCGACGGCAGAGGGGTTAACCGGTCCGCAGCCGAAGGTGGCCCATTGCGCAACGCGATTTGGATATGTGGCTCTCCTCGCCGAGCAAGGCCACCAAGTCTTCCCCCACGCCCGCGACGCCAACCGCGCCGCCTCCGCCAAAGCCGCTATCCCCAAGGCCTCGGGTGTTTTCGTCGGCGACTTCTCGTCCATCGCCGAGACCAAGAAGCTCACCCGCGAGGCCAATACATCAGGCCCCTTTAACGCTATCGTGCATAACACAGGCATCGACTGCGGCTCGATATCGTCCCAGCAGATCATCCAGGATAACATCTCGGCCGTCGTCGTCGTCAACACGCTTGCCCCCTAAATACTGACGTGCCTCATGAACCGCCTCACGTCGCGGCTCCTTTCATGAGCTCGGACAGCCACTACAGCGGCGACGAGAGTTTGCAGCAAGTTGCGTGTTAAGAAACATCCCCAGTGACAGCTGATACGACGAGTGTAGTCATCGAACAGTTCATTCAAAGGGGTCAATAGAACAGTATCGCGTTTAGCACTGAGAATACGCAAGTCATATATCCTTAAATGATTGCTTAGACGACGCGGACCGACCGAATACGTCGAAGTTATCAAAGCCTCTGCAACAACGTTTAGATAGC
This sequence comes from Fusarium devonianum, assembly GCA_017140155.1. Classification (NCBI taxonomy): domain Eukaryota; kingdom Fungi; phylum Ascomycota; class Sordariomycetes; order Hypocreales; family Nectriaceae; genus Fusarium; species Fusarium devonianum. Next base: position 29,868 of record JADBHU010000184.1, on the reverse strand, counting down.
TCAGCGTCGTCTATCTCGGCCGAGTGAGACAGGCGCTAGAAGATCGATAACCAAAGCACGAATCATCACTAATTCCGACACAAAGGATCACAAACACACTATACGGGCCCTTGCCCTTCTACTAAAAGTAAGCTTACCATGCATGCCTTTTACCGCAGCTATCAGCAGATACCCAGTGATAAATTAACGGCATCCAAAGGATTGAATGATCGCTTAGAGGGCACGGCTTTGCTTCCTGCGCTGCACCGAGAGAGCAAGCTCCCCTTTGATAACGACCTACATTATGCCGCGACGCCTCTCAAGCCTCCCAAGCCTTCCCTCTGCGCTTCCGATATTCTAGTAACGCCGTGAGACGCTTCTGGACCTTGGCGAATAGCGGCCCTGTGTTGAAGGACGGGGACTGTCTCAGCCGCCCAACGCCTCGGCTCGTTTTGAGCTTTATGTAAGGGACGAGTAGCTTAGTCTTCCTCAATCACCTGCCAGCCGATTCAAGTCCCAAGCACAAGCAGGAAGCCGCTGAAGACTTTGAGAAGTGGCAGTATTTTCACCACCTCCAGGCCGAGATGTCGTCATCTGAGTCTCGTATGGCTTAATGATTCAGAAGGGTATCGATAACGGCTTTTGAAACTGAATGCCGAGGACGTGGGACGCTGGCGGCCTCAGGCGCGTGCTAATATCGAGGGCAACAATGCAGTTGGTTCATTCGCGCAGACTTCCCGCCGGTGTGCTGTCCTCCATCTGGTGCATCACAAAGGCCCATGGTAGAACAAAGTCCTCGAAAGATTGAGCCGACAGACACCGGCCATATGCAAACCGCGAGGGATACAGGCCAGGCCGGCACTTCCAAACGAGCCAAGCTCAGAAGACACTCCTGGACCACCTCTTGGCCCGCACATATTCATTGCAGCGAATCTATCTACTACCACAGAAGGACGAAAGCGTCAAGCCCGAGCCACGGTAACGCACCGCTGATTTGCCGGCGCGGTCGATAGCACACGTCGAACCATGCTTGCTGCTGCTAGAGGCGCCATAGCTCGTCCGAGAATGAAGTCAGCAGCCTCCTCGCAAAGTGATGGACCAGGGATTCGGAAGCGGTCAGGCCAGGTACGTCAGAGGAACTAAGAGGTAAGTTAACTTTCCATACGGATTATCAGAATCACAGAGATGATTCGTGGCGCGCCGCGACACCACCGCTGACTCTTTGCCTTCCTTCTCTATCAGTACCGACTGTTACTAGCTTGAGTGCCATATCGCCGCCCCGTATGCCGAACAGCTCGCTTAGCACGTCAGTTTACTCCAACACGACATCTCTTTGCACGTACCGAGGACCACTTGGCCAAGGAAATCTCATAAACAACCTCGATATTTCCGATTGCGACGAAAGACTCGATGGGCGAACTCGGCCGTCAGCCTGACCTCCAGGGCTTACTAACGAGCATCGACCACAATACCCCTTAAGTATCACGTTTTCGCTATACTAGTTTTGTTTGATGAGGGCTGGACGGCCATCACAAATGCCTTGCATTGGCACCGCTGGGCTCCGTCTAGACGCACATCTCTTGCGCCGTTCCATCAATCCAGAGGGTTCTCTTCGACGAGGAGACGAGTCATCGTTCCAGCGCTACTGAAGCCTATGGCCCTTATCTGGCTTGGACGCCCCCAAACTTGTCAAGCCGCTAGTAGTCGATCCTAACGGTTTAATGTTTCTGGAAAGGCGGATGCCCTTGCTGATCTCGCCGCCACGGTCGTCTCTATCAAACAAGCCGCTAGCAAACCAAGTACATACCTTTGATTCTCTCCACCTGCAGTCCATTCCCAGCGAACGTCGCTTCGGTCGTCGGATGGGTCTTCACGCCAGGCCTCTGTATCTTAGGTATCTTTGTTTATACCTCGATGTTCAACCTCGTCGCGATGATAGCCGCCGCGACTCTGGCCGACTCTGGCCGACTTTTCCTCAACCTCGTCTTAAGTCGATCGTCTGCTTTAAGTCAATATGATGTTGTTTCGCTAGTATTGCTGAACGAGCAAATTCCGTTACATCCGTCATCAACATGGCCAAGGGACGACGGAAATGGTCAGACTGACCTTAAACGACTGCCCACTGGGTCTCATGAGGCTGCGACGTCAAGCCCCAGAATCGTGCGATAGTGTCCGAAGCCTTGATGCTCTACTGGCAATTCAAGAGACGAAAACGCTATTAGTTATATGCGTCGGTATCTTCTGCATCGCACTTGGCAAGCCGCCACCAAGAACTGATACATGATGTTATCGGGCCAACGGCTGTTGCACACTCTATGTCTAAGAGTTTAGGGGGCCTTTGGTACCTGGCAATTGTCCGCCGTGGCAGATAAGCCCCTTTTGTCGACAAACTCGGCAATGGCTGGGGTGCAAAGATCGGAATGCTGGTCTCGACACATCCATCCAATAGGCCGGCGGCGACCAGCCATAGTTGAAGCGCAAAAGCCGCCGGCCTGCTTCACGGATATGTCTTTGAGACCAGTACTCCTACCATCGGCCAGGGAGGCTTCTCAATGGAGAAGATCATTCTCTGGAGCACATGCCGGGGTGAGGATAAGCCTCTGACGCCGGACGAGAAGATGGCTATTGGCTTTCTAGAGTGGTGCATAGAATTGGATCCGAGCAAGCGGGTGGCGGTCGGGGAAGCATTGAAGCACGACTTCTTGCAGATTGGGGAGTTGGAGGCCAAGCAGAGGATGTACAATGAAGAGGCGTTGGGGGGAGGATTACTTGGCGTGACGGCTGCGCTATTCAAAGCTGCGGATGTTTTATTACCTTAATTAGGCACCAATTATCATAAAGAATTCTCTTATTTAGGTAACTCTTAGAACCATGTCTAATCCTCTGGTTGAACTTATGGTCAGTAGGCAACTTATTCCGGCGGCTAGGAGGCAAATCCTGCTAGTTAAATGGTGTGAGAATCCAATATCGAGCAGCTTCGCGCTATTCTCGAGGTCTTTGTGGGATATATAACACCGGACAAGGACGCGCTGGGCCTGGACCAATCCAGCATAGATCAGGAGATGTCGTCGTCGCGGGTGTTGGTGCTGGGCCAGAGACTGATATCACCTGGGATCAGAGCTTGTCACTTGCTTGGAATGAGGTTGACGCTGCGTCCCTATACAAGTACGTGTTTGCAACGATTGATATCCCAATCGATATGCCTTTATATTTAAGTCCTGTAAGCGCTATAGGCGCCATGTCAAGGAAGAGATTCAACACCGTCAAACAGCAAGCAAAGCACGAGATATCTCTTTCACGCGGATCGGCAGCAATAGCGACAGCGACAGCGACAGCGACAGCGACGTACTCAGCTCCAAGTGAAAGATAGGCAAAGGCCAAGTCAAATAGCGGAGAGGTAAACGTACAACCAAGGTAGAAGTAGTTATACAAGCTTCAGCATGGTGTGAGGTGCTTGTTCTACCCATGCTCGTGCTCCTCGTCAGCGTCTGCCTTCTCTATTAATTACCAGTCCTTCCATTGTATGTCTGCAGAGAGCATCTCTATAGGCGTGCACGAGGCTCTACTCTTTGAACTCTGGGCAATGGAATCGCGACCCTGTCCGTTGTCGAATTATCCCGTGGCTGATATCTATGTTGTAGGGGAACTTGAGCCCGAGTGTTGCTTTTGATAGCTCTGCCTGGAACGAATGCAGAGTTGTATATATCTGCACTTTGGCCCGCTGTTTAATTATTCGGAAAACTTGAAGCGAGCGGCTGATGACTTTGGCAACGAGATATCGACGACTTCCAAGCTTATCTGCCTCTGACACCTTATTACACGGGCGTAATAGTCCTCCCACGTATCCTAGGCGAGGCAGCAAGGACCTGGCTATAGAGGGTAATATTCTAATTAATGGTTAAATTGCCGTAGCATGGACTTCAAATAGGGCTTCTAAGTGGAAGAAGATAGACGTGCCGTTATTAGACGATGCGGGCGTAGGAGGCTCACCTAGACGGCGTCTGTCACTTTTGGTGGGAAGTGCCTTTGCTGGGAAGTGCTAGAGCCAGTGAGAGGCTCGTATCGGTTCGACTTTTCGTCACGGCCGATGACGAAAATAGCGGACCTAGCCAATCAGATAGTCTGCGATCATCGATCGATTGGGATCGTGGAGAGCAAGGGCATCCACTGAGCGATAGGGGGGATTGCGTCGTGGTTATAGATGGCAGTCTTTCTTGTGGTAGAGAACTCGATGCGGCAAGGTTTCTGGGTGTCACCAAGGTATTTGAGGACAAGGCAACTTGTTCACATTATCCCAAAGCCTCCATCTTGGACGAGCTTTACTACCGACCAAGTACTAGACGCGGATAAATGAGCTGGTGAGAGACTTTATTGCTTACAGGCTCTTTTGCGAGAGCATGGCCCTTGCGAGTCTTGGGTTTGCCTCCCTCCTAGTTAGTCCATGTCGAGTCTTTTATATACGGAGTTAGAAGGACGTTTAAAGTCTGCCAGTGAGTACCCGGCTATCGACCCTTGGGGAGGATACGACCCCCTTGACATGCGGCGCTTTAACATCTAGTTCAAGGACGACGAGAACCTATAAGGCTGCATTTTCTAAATATCTACACCATGCTCTTCCATTCGGATCACTCCCAGGGCCAGCATAATAATACAGTCAGGGAGTCTCTCGCTCGAATTACAGACGGCAAATATCATAACGTTGCTGTCTATCCAGTAAGCCTTCGCAGCGCTCGTCTACCAGTCTCGGGTGCCTCATCACAAACACCAACTTTTAAACTCGATCTGCAATAGGTCTCGTCTCATCACATGCCTCGCCACAGCCGTATCCCACCACTCGATTCTTCAACTCTCAGATATCCATCTTGGATCTCATTACCTCCTCTCGGCGCCGACTGAATCCAGTTTGTTGATCCGTAAGGTAGCCCAGCAGGCCGCTGAGTCTAGCAAGCTGAACCTGGGCTCAATCATGTCTTGTCTATGCTATTGAGTGGCAGCATCTGTAGTCGTGACTACTCGTCAAATCAGATGACCTTCCTAATCCCTCCCATTTGCGCCTGAATACATAGGGGAACACTGGCCCATGGGCAAACATGACAAACAACCAATTCCATGAGTTGGAGCACCATATGGCCAAATCCAAGTCCTGCATCATGCCCAAATTATGTCAGCTAGAAATAGAGCCGCGGAAGCTGTGAGTTCAACAACTACTACATCAGAAGTTAATAAAATTCCATGAGTTGGAGCACCATATGGCCAAATCCAAGTCCTGCATCATGCCCAAATTATGTCCGTCTTGCTTCAAATCATAGTTGACATCATCATATCCTTTGGGGCCGTGCCTTTAACTAGCCATCTTCTTAACATTATCTTTGTGAATATTATTCATACCTGGCCTGAAACGCTTGCGTTATGTTTTGTCTTTACTGATCGGACACCTTCTCGAACCACTTGTTACCGATAAGAGCACCATAATACCAGACTCATCTCTTCAGGGGCGCAATTGCACACAGCGCCGGTTAAGACGTCCTCGCCTAGGCTGGAAGCTACTGCGTAACCTAGGATAATCGTAATAGCGACGAGTATGGTTGGGTAAAGTTGGTTGGTGAATGCCTTGTTGGAGTGCGAGTCCTGGCGTGGTAAAGAGGGCAGATCCAGTTATCCCAACACGGAGCCTTTCACACAGGCTGATATATGAGGATTGCCAAGAAAGAGTATAGAAGGTAGTAAAAGAAATAAATAGATTATTGCATAGGTGAGACAGACCAGAGCATGATGTGTCTATCTTGCACTTCTCACAATAAGACGAGACCACGGGGGCTAATACTGCCCGGTCGATTGTGGTTCTATGTAATCTGCTCGTTGCTCTCTCAAAGGTAAGGTGCTTCTACGAGATTGTGGTTCATCACATATCATCGTCGCCTGAAGCGTGACCTTGAGGCGAGCTACTCACTCAGTAGGTGCCCTAACCTTCCACTGATGAAGTTGAAAAACGTGGCGGGGATGTACTCTGGTCACGACGAGGGAACGGGTTGTCGAGATGGAGTCTTGGTCAGGATGAAGACGTTGCATGACTAACAAACAGATCGCGATGACAGCGGCTGCATAAGAAAGATTCTACGAAAGGCTAGTAAATAGATAGTGGCTCGGTGGTATTGGGAAAGGAGGGACGAGAAAATAAGCTATTGTTGCGATCAGCTTGGGGCTAAAGACGGGCATTAAGGCGAATGGTTATCAGTGACCAGTTGCCACGGAGGCCAGCGGCGGAAGTTTATGTATAGCCTGAAGTGCGGAACCAAAGATGAAAAATATATGGAATCCTTAAGAAGTCTAGAGAGCCTGTCGAGATGTTATTGATCGGAGAGCGTCCTATTAGAGGAGTTTCGAGTGATCAAGGGCGCTTAGTCTGCCGAGGGGATATGGTCTAATAATCCGGGAGGCGGACCTTATTGTGGAGACTGCTGTTATGAAGAGAAGCCAGTCGCGTATTAGAAGCTGATGGGGCAATAAACATTAGTTCTGAGAGCATGTGTGATAAGGCTTAGGGGGTCACATAAAATAAGCTGAGATGTTCGAGTCTGACTCTGAGGCTATCATATAAAACCGCCTTGGTCCTGGATTAAATACTCCACCCCTCCTAATCCCATCGGAACAGCGTCGAAATCGCTTTATCTTAATTAATAGCGAGTGCCTTAATATACGCAAGCGTCTAGGCTTCTGCTAGTGCCAGGTTCGCAAGGTTGGAAAGGTTCGTCAAAGGTTCAAAGGTTCGTCAAAGGTTCGTAAGGTTCGTAAGGTTCGTCAAAGGTTCGTCGCTATCAGAGACCGACTCTATAGCACTGCCTTGAACCTACCCCTCTAGCACCACAAAGAACACAAAGAAGACGATGGATAAGGGAGCTACCGCGTCACTATCTTGGTCCAATCTTCAAATCGTGGCCGTCGCGCTCCCCCAAAAGCTCCAGAGAGACTGCCGAAGAGTACAAATCACGGCATTCCTGCGCTCCAATAATAAACTCTCCAACAAAGACACGCACTTTCGGGACCTCCCCTGCGTGAGGGCATTAATCACGTCTAGCATCTTCAAGCCTTAATCGTGGTGTGGTATTTATAGACGATGCCATCAACGCCGTCGCGGCCAGCTCCATCACCCTCAGGCCCGTCACCACCATCACCTATTCTCCAATCGTTATATGCTGAGCCCGACGATTCCAGCTGCCTTTTCAAGCATAGAGGTCGGCTAGCTTAACCCGCCACGAGGATCAGACGCACCAGCACTTGGTCGTCGTCACTTAGGATATAGAACCGTCCAACTTAGACGCGATAGCAATAAACGCGGCATCGTCGGCGTAAGCTATAGGATGCACGCGGATAAAGTGTTCACCGATTGCTACGGTCGATAGGCGCGATACTTCCGGTCTCATGGCGTCCGGCTGACGGCACATATACAGCACTCGTTCAGAGCGGAGGCCGATGTCGCCTATGTTAACCCAGCACCCGAGAAGCCATTTGAGCGAGTAGAGTGGGTACGGCCGAGCTCTAGAGTAAACATGGCCCTCACCGAGGAATTCTGGGTGAGGAAGTTAGGTGAGGAACCTCAAGTGAGGATTTCTAGTTGAGGAATCAGGTGAGGAATCTCAAGCAAGTGAGGAATTTCCAAGTGAGGAAGTTCAAAATAAAGAATCTAAGTAATCCAGGTGAGGAGTCCAGGTGAGAAATTCTAAGTTAGGAATCTCAAGTAAGTGAGGAATTCTAGGTGTGGAAATCAGGTGAGGAAGTTCTAGATAAGGGATTTTAAGTGAGGAATTTAGGTGAGGAATTTTAAGTGAGGAATTTCGTTGGCCAGATCCGACCGTCCCAGTCTATATCAAGGCCTGTTGTGCCATTCTTGGAGCAATAACCCCTAGATAAGGCCTGGTCTTTAATAGGAAAGGATAGTTTTTCCTCACCTTCTACTAGTACTCCTCCTACCCAAAACTCTGGCGACTAACAACGCTGAGTTATATATGATCGGCATGGAAGTATACTCTGCTGCCGTGCTGGGCTTCGAACGGATGTACCATAGGAATATATTCTTAACATAACTTTCTATGATTATCTAGAATGACTCGGTATCACCTCTTGATACTGATAGTAGAGCTATTCAAGGAACACTCGGGTGTCTCTCTAAATAAGAAAAGAGTTTCACCGCTCTGCTAGCCGATAAATGCGCATTATTTGCCATATCATATACCAATATTGACAAGAATGATCATCACCTATATTACCTCAATGTGCTTCTCTTCAGGCCACAATAGCCAGAGATTGCTGTTCGTTATACGCTGTATTTTTTGCTCCATAGCCATCGACGCGTTGGAGATGTGCGCTTCCGCAGTGGCTCGTGAATGAAACACGGTGCTGTTATCGAGGTTGCCCTGTGGCTTCGGTGTTGTTACCGTTACCACGGTTCAGTTGGACTTGCTATTCAGTTGGACAAATTTATAGCCCTTTCGGTTCGCCAAGCAGCCTGACACGGCGTTATTCTTGATACGGCCGAGGTTCAAGAGATTGGTTGGCTTGCCTTTTCCGCTTCGGCGAACTATAGAAGAGCTGAATGGCGTCTTATGGGGTCAGCTTAATGTGAATACGAACCTTTTCAATCGAGAGTCTTTTCCAAGTCCTGGATCCGGGTGTATTATGAGCCGAAAGAGTTACTAGAAAGAGACCCTGGCTATCGATCGCCATGCGCTCCCGATCAGGCATCCCAGTCACCGGGCTGGTGCCAGGAGCGCGCTAACAGGACAGTTAGTCTTATGGTGTTTGACCTATCAAGAAATTTCCCTTGTCCACACTCAAAGAGGACAAGGCTCGTCGATGGAGATATCTGACGAGCAGAAGTCCCTTCCTGATCGACACGGTGCTTTAACTAACCGTGTAGTGTAGCCGAGGGGACGAGGTTGGTTCTCGACCTGGGGCACCGGAACTGGAGTCCATTTTGTCCACCACCAGCAGCGTCGTCTTCAGGCAGGGAGGCAGCTTTATCCTCACGGCCAAGGTAAACCCGATAAAGGCGTATATACAGAGAGAGCGCGGAGATGGAGATGGGGAAGATAGTCGAAAACAGCATCGCGGGTCACTCGTCAACTTGGCGAGAACCAGTAGCCGGTCAACAGGATATTGACAAAGAGCAGGACCAATAGATCCATGGCCATCGTCAATAGGAAGACAGTTGAGTCTGGTTTTGGCCAAGCATGTCAGGCTGCTCAGATGTCGGTTAAATGCGTGCCGTTTATCGACCGGGCGGTGGGTGGTCCCCCTAATAAGCACCAGCACCAAGAAGGTGAGGTGCTCGTCTGTTTTCCCAGAACTGCTGGGGCGCACTTGTCTTCACGCAGTATAAGCGACATCATGCCCGACTCACCCCTTCGCAATAGTAGATTCGTCGAGGTTTTTCTCAGCATGAGTCTTGTCGAGCAGCACTCACATCACGGCTGCTACTCTAAAGTATGGGCTGATGAGCATTGCCGGCAGAGACTCTTGGTTTGGTGTTTTAGGTGCGGTGTTGATGATGGACTACGTCGTAGGGTGCGATATCTAGCTAGTCTTTGGAGTGGGTTGATTGAAGAGAATACGATAGGAGACTATGAGGAAGACATAGGAAATTCAGTCGCTAGTTATTAACAGATATTATATAATAGAGAGAGAAGAAGACACGGAGAGAGTGAGAGAAAGAAGTAGAGGAGGCTGCTCATAATGAGACTATCCGCTATATTAACTCCAGTAGCTAAGTCGCTCTCTACTAGAGGCAAGGGTCTCTATTCACGGTTGGGACAAGTACTATACCTCTACATAAGACTCCCTGAGAGCCAAAACGTAGTCCAAGGAAGTCTTCTCGTGCCCATTCGCCGCAGATAACCCCAAGTCAACCTCTCTCCGTTGATCTTGGCCAACGTCAGTATCAGTGTTGAATCTGTCTCTTTCTCTGCTTGCCCAGCAGCTGAAAGCCTTGGTCCAGCCAAGTGAATGCGACTTTCTTGCCATCCCCAGCATACCCCTCGAGCTGCTATTGAAATTGAAGCATACTCTGCTGCTCTGGTGCGCTGTCCGAGTTACGTGCACAATAAGATTGCCCGGTTGAGCTTACCAAGTCAGGAAAAGACCAGCACTTCCCCATCGCAGAGTGCTTCAGCCGAGATGCCTCTGCCTATTATGGTACGCGAATCAGTCGTAAAGCATCGAGCGCATCGAGACCTTTATCCAGTCTCACCACTCTATCCCAAAGTCAGCCGGAGTCGATATGCTCGTGGGATTATTGCGAGACGAGTGTAAGATATGGGAGATACCCCCAAACGGTTCTCCCTACGCCGACCGATAGACTCAAGCCTGGGGCGGGCCTGAGAAGACAAGGGCCGTCTACGAAAGCATATTCTGGCTATTATGCAGGAGGAGCAGGACCTGGAAAAGATAGCCTCGATCGTTGCTGGCGTACTCTTGCCCTTTGCCGACTCGTAAACATAAGTAGCGTTAAAGAGGGTCCGTTAAAGGCATCTAATCTCGCTATCAGCCGGGCTACTCTCTTGACCGTGGACACAACTCATCAGACCTCGAGCTGCTTTAAGGCCCTCGGATAGTTCAATCCAGACATACCAGATCTTGTATAATTGTTTTGGACTGGCTGTAGAACCTTTTGTGCTTCTGAGACCGCGTGAGCGTCACGATGGATATTCGGACGCTGAGATCCATGGGAGAGGCCAAAAGAAAGCAGAAGAGGTGCCTGTCTACTCGGCCCTTGGCGTTTATCTTGTGGTCTCGGCTGGATGTTCGTGAGCTTCGCCCTAGGGTCCAGTTGACCACTTTTTCGTCCGCAAAAGATCAATGGATCATGTCTTGACTGCTGAGATGCGTCCAAGTAGGGTCATCAGATAGTAGGATAGAGTGCTCTCTAGTCAAGTTGCGATGGATCTAAGGGTGCCATTTCGTCCAAGTCGGGGAAGATTGACAGAGTGTCTTGCGTCTGCTATGGGGATCAAAGGCATTAATAGTGCGGTGGGTATTGCTGATGGGAAAACGGCGATGGAATCGAAGCGGAAAGGGTTTGTCGTGATGGTGGCGCAGAGCAGCTGAGCTTGCAAAGGAGCGATGTGTATGGCGAAGACAAGGTTGGGTAAATCGCACAAGGACTCTCACTATCTGTATTTGACTATCTTTCTTTATCAGGGTAATCATTCCCGTTTGTCGACCATGAGGTGATTACGATTTATCTAGCAAGATCACGATCACGTGCCGTCGCGCCATTGTCGCGTTAATGGGGTATTGCGTTCAAGTTTGGTCTGGCATTATCTTACTGCTAGCCTATCGCGGCTAACTTCACTAGACTAAAATACACCACAACCTATCGCATTCTCGGAGCAAAGTGCTATTTCGGCATCCCGAGTGGCTTCGGTAGCAGTTGGTTCCCTTGGCAGTTCGTAGAGGCACTCTAATCGTTGACATATCCGTCCGCTTGGAAGCTATACAATAGTAGCCGCGACGCATTTCGGCGAATAAACCACGCACTCTACGTAGGCGCAAGTGCTAGAAAATAAATATCATAGCTGCTATATTATTCAGAATGAACCACGGCTTCCGCATGCATCACATGTCGAGATATTATCGCTTTCTCGAAGAGGTAATCATTTAAGCATCCACTCGGCTCGTTTTTAAGGAAAAGACGGTCTCGAGGCATAAATCCATATAGCGACGTCAAAGCCGCCGGAGGTTTAAAAAGGAGGTTGTAAATGAATATGCAGAGCTGAAATCAATAATTAAATATCTTAATAATATTATATCCGCAGAGTCGCAGCGATAATTAATTTTCTTTGGAGTGTTTTAGATGGTACGCCGGCCAGATCCCAGTGAGTGAGCACGTTACCCTATAACGAGCACAAGCCAAGGCTTACGAATGCCCGGGCCCATGTACCAGCCGAGCTGCGGTCCAGGGCGTTGGCCGCTGAAATATAGGGCGCAGCTCACTGAGATTAGTGCACGCTGCCTGATTGGCTGGTGGCCGACGATTTTCGTGACAATCCTGCCCTGTGATTGGCTAGCGTCAGTTTGCCTCCGAGCAGTGAGTCGTCTCACCACCAGAAGCATTTGGTCACCAAGACTTTCTCTTGGTCTGTATTACGCACGACACAAGGCGCATACATGAGCTTGAAAATATAGAACGCATAGTAGGTCTGACTCGCGAGGATAAAGAAGCTATATCATTTACGCTCGGTTGATTCTAGTTGAACTGATGAAAGCAGTCAGTGGTCTTTAACTCAAGACAGTGGTGGTACCCCGCTAAAATACAAATACAGGGCGCAGCTCACTGGAGCTAGTACCTACCTAGGTCAGCGCGCGCTACCCGATTGGCTGATGCCTGACGATTTTCGCAAAATGTCTGCTCTCTGATTAGCCAGCGTCCGGAGGTCAGAGCACGCTGCCTGATTGGCTAACGTGCGGCGATTTTCGTAAAATTGCTGCCCTCTGATTGGCCGGCGTCTGGATAACGGGGTGTCCTGCACCTCCGTACTCGAGACTGCCATAACGAGCCTGGAGTACGGGTGAGATACGGAAAGTTCACCTTGACCTTGGTGACGGTTGGATGCGCAAAGTCACCCCAAGTAGCTATATGAGAATCCCGGAAAAGAAGCTACCTAGGATAGATGATGCTGCCTCTACCAGGATGTGAGCGCTACGCGGCTTCATACACACACGAGCTTCATAGGACGGAAGCTTGAGGGGGACAAGTCAAGACTGGAGGCTGATAAGGGACTCGTTCGGAAGGACTACATCACGGGCCTCGCCGGTCAGAGGGCTACATGGGCAAGGAGGCACGAGGCGGAAGAACAAAGCTGGTGATGCGGGCCGAGACAAAGCGTAGATTGGTCAGATCTCTCGGGTACATACATGCCAAAGGCCTCCAAACGGAACAGCAGCACCGGGCCAATTGCTCGGCAGAAGTTGACTGCAACGGCGTTGACTTTGGAGCATCTCAACCCAATATTGCAAGCATCAGGGCGCACTCACAAACAAAATAACCAAAACCATCAGATTGCGAGGTGACTGCCGTCAGAATAATCCAAAAGATAATGAAAGGGTCGTTTGACGTTGGCGTAAACGTTGTGCTAACTTGGAACTTGGCGCATCTCAGCCCCGTGAGACCTAGATCCGCAGTGGGGCCCCTCCTCTCCACTGCCGAGCGCTCCCCAAGTATCTTTAGGTATTCGGTGGGAGACGCGCCAAGGTAAAGCCTCCAGCGCGCTTACTCGATCGGCAGGCCTAGGCGATTCCTCTCTCTCTCTCTGCCTGGACTGCTTGATACTCTGGAAACTCTTCTCCTCCATCTTTACAACACACTCTCTTCTCGTCCCTCTATTCGTACGGTCTCATCAGTCCACGACTCTCTCGCACCGCCATTCCTTGACTATGATGACTTCTTGCTTCCGTCACCCGTGGCTCGCTGCGGCCACACCATGACCACACCAGTCAGTCACTCCGTGTGCCTTTGAGGTCAACTTCTCATCTCCACCTCCTCTGATCTCTTGCCCATCCATCGCCTTGAAATTTCCACTGTCTCTTTCGGCGTCGGTATCTATCGCCCTTGGTACTTCTGGCAAGTCCCACTTTCTTTTCCCCTCTGCACGTCGGTATCTCCTTGCCAACGACCGGCATCAGCAGGCCTCACGCTGCATCTGGGTGCTTTTATACTGGGGCGCTCCAATCCATTTTCCGCAATACATATCGACATGGCCCTTCAAGCCCGACTTATGAGCTCCATGCTCGCCTCGTTAGCACTGTCAGTCTCCCCAAGCCACTTCCACCATCACATCCCATTCAACACTCCTATGCAACACGTTCTAACGAGCCAACTCTAGGCTATCCTTCTTCCTCTGCCTTTACCGCCTCGACTCTATCTTGGGAGGCTCTTCACTTAAACGACCCGTTTCTACCGATAAGGTCGCTACTTCGATTGCGATAACTTGGAACCTCTGTCCATCTTCCTCTACCATCGACCTCTCGACACTGCTTATTCAAGTCAACACCGCTTCGTCAACTCGACGCCTCCTCGGCATCCTCTATACTATCCTGACGAGACTTTGTCTTTTGGTCCCCATGTCAAAGATCTCTCCTTCTCTTCGGGTGGCGAGATGTGGCCTTCACCTTATTATACTGCTTCTCAAGTCGCTGCGTCCTCTTTCCCGAACAGACAGCAGGTTGGTGGCCTCTGACCGATAACCTCTCTTCGCAACCCGGACTCGCGCGAACTGACAACGCCACTCTTCTCAGTCCGTCACGATATCTTTCTCCGCCGACACTGACCATGCTTTGATCGAAGACGGCGAGAGATGCTATTGACCCGACAGCCCCTTACTGCAACGTCTACGGTGGCTCATGCATCAAGAGTATCAGTGGCCTCTTCGACTGACGTCTCTTATCACCCTTCTTAACCAGGCATTGTCCAGTGTTATCTTATTGACCTGACGTCCCTCTTGGCGATGTTCCTGTCAACATACTTCCTATCGGGGTCAGTGTTGCTCCTGTCGGTTCTGTCCCTGTTGGTACACTTCCTCTTGGCCGTTGTTGTAATCCTGTCGACGTGTATTCGTTTCGGTATCAGTTTTGTGGGTGCTGTTTGGTTTCTAGCTTTCTCAATACATCTGACAACCTCCTTCACCGCGGACGCGTGACGAATCCTCAAGTATACCACATCCGGGTGCCTCAGGGCCAAGTGCCCAAGATCCAGGCGCCGTACGCCACCGACAACTATACTCGATTACCCTTCCATGATCGACGGACCTACGATGATGCAGAACCATAATAAACCAGTCGATCCCGGCTGCCCAAAGCACCTCGCCGCATCTCCATCTTTACCGCCCCCGAGTCTAACGACAGCGCAGAAACACCAATACCAGAAACAGCATCAGTACCAAGCCCCAGCAGCATCATCAAGCACTAATCGAGGCGACTTTCCGGCAAGGGGATTGAAGTAGGAGATCCAACGCAGTTGTCATCTCCATCACAATCTCCGCCCCGTCGTCGCTATCGTCGTTATCTCTTTGATCGTTGTCGCCCGGATGAGGACGCTGTCTGCTTCGAGGGTTCCCCTATCGCGCCGCTCCCGCATCCGGAGTGCATCATTGTACACCGGGTGGATGCTGCAATTAGAGCCAGAGGCCGTCTCTGTCCCGCCAGAGGCTTCTCGTTGCAGAGCCAGGTAGGTGGGAGTGAGTGTCCCCGCCGCAGCAGGGGAGTCTCTATAGCATTATGAATATCCTCATGGTGGACTTTCTCAAGGTTGCGTACCTAGGTCGACGCCGTTATATAGGCAATGAACGCTTACTACTAATAATCAGAGAGTGAATGCCGGCCAATTTTTGCACACCTTTTACTCTATACTCTATCTCTGTGGTCCCACGTGCTTGCTGCCCAACGTCCAATCTTGCCTCATCCCCTCAACTCCTTGCCCCAGATCACACACCTCTACCAGCTCAAAACACTCCATTACAGTCCACATGGCCAGCGAGCGCAACCCAAGCCCAGGCTTCTCGGCCTACCTCCGAAGCCAGACCTTCCGAATCGAGGTAGCAAAAGTCGTGGCGCCGTCGAGCCGACATGAGGCCATCTCGGCTAAGTAGATGGGGCAACAGTGGCGGTATATCCAGCATGTGACTACTCTTATGCAGCACTTGACGGGCCTGCAACAGGCGTTTACTACCACGGGTGATAGGAGAGTGCAAGATACAAAAGAGGTCCCGGTCGAAAGTAAGCCAAGGAAAAGAGGGGAAACTAACCTATGTAGCCGTTTTTGTGATGATGGGATATCTATCTGTGTACCAGGCCAAAGCGGAGAGTATATTCTCAAGACCAATACTATCAAAAGACGTCCGTGTGGCTCAGTCTTTTACCCAAACCTGTTTTCTTGGTCCGACGATATCCATCTGCCCGGTCATTTAGAACAAACACACCATGTGAGTCTGTCACTACCTTTCTACGACTAATTATTGAATAAGGCGGCCATAACACCATCTACATGCTGCATATCACCCGTCTTGTAGGAACTAAACCTCAGACCCAGTCTCGTGAAGATGAAACAATGAGCTGACCTTGAGAGGGCAAGCCGGACGATAAACGAAGTGGTGCTCTGGCGAGTTCATCGTCGTAATGCATTGTTCCCCCACGTGTTCTCCTTGGTATATCGAGTGACTCTAACTTGCCAGGTATTCACGTCTGGCTTATCAGTTATATTGCCCCATCAGTCAATCATCTTGGCCACTTCTATGTGAAACTCTCCTTGCTGGCTTGTAGTATTTGTCATGAAATTGATTTTGATCAAGTTTCGCTACGCAACACTCAGAAACATTCTCAAGGCGGTCTCTTGCCCTGCAGCATGCTTGCAACACCCATGTGAAACGACACTATATGCTGAATCTGAATAGCTATGGATTCCTTCAGGATAGTCCGCTCGACTTGGAGAACCTGATTTGTATGCTTCTCGCCGCGTAGCGCTCCAGCTCTGCTGAAGATTCCGCCTCAGACTAGAAGCGTATTGGACTAGGCTAGGTAGGCGTTGCGTTAACTTACTCCCAGCCCCTATCATCTGCTGCTGCATCTGCTGCATCTGCGGCCTCATCTTGCAGCTTCTGCCACCTGATAAGAAGC
The DNA here is from genome assembly GCA_017140155.1 of Fusarium devonianum. Taxonomy (NCBI): domain Eukaryota; kingdom Fungi; phylum Ascomycota; class Sordariomycetes; order Hypocreales; family Nectriaceae; genus Fusarium; species Fusarium devonianum. The sequence continues at coordinate 13,227 of JADBHU010000184.1, read as the reverse complement.
ATGATCCGGGCAGCCAGAACATCCAGAGGCATATTGGTGCTTATTTGGTTGTCGGGAAATCTATTCAATTTCCCTGACCTGGAGCTCGCAAAGATCCTGGAGCTCACCAAGCTCCTTGACGTTTCCACTACCGACGACGACGTGAGCGGAAGCGATAGATATGCGCTGGTCAAGGTGTCAGTTGCCATCTCGCGCTGAAACAATACAATGTGATGGCTATATTCCTCCGCTAATGACCGTGCCTTTGACACTCTTCATTTCTCATCAACACACACACACACGGACGTTCGCTATGGAGACTATCTCGGCTTGCTGGACAGCTGTGACGATGAGCTGGCTGGAAAATTCTCTGGTGAGTCTTGGTTGTCGATGGTGTAAGGTGTTGGGCACTCGACGGAAGGGCACGACGGTCAATGAATGCATCCACGTCGGCAATACACATAAAAGGGGGCCAGTTTCCAGTGGCCAAGGTGGCCGTGATATCTTCCACCCAAGACGAAAGATGATAGCGAGACTTGTAGAGAGAGACGGGTCCCAGGGTCCTATGATTATCAAGATATTGGGCTCGGCCGAAGGTCCCAAAGGATATATACATCATGCAGCCTGCAAGTCGACGCAGGCGTCAACATCAACTCGTACACACAAACGAAGAGCTCACGGTACGAGGGTAGTTCCAACGTGCGCAGCCTAGTAATAATGGACAAATCCATAGATTCACCCAGGCAAAAGCCCTTGTGACGAGAGGTGAGAACTGGAGGAGAACGGCCCGATAAAAAGCTCGCCACAGCTGCGATAGAAGGAGGTGTTCTAAGCGAGCTAGAGGAGCTGGGTTATTGAAGAGGCAGGTTATTTGTGGCTATGTTATCGGAGGTTCGAGGTCGAACGTTAGTAGCGGCATCAAAAGTGTGTTGCATTTTCCCTGCCAAGGCGTCTCTCCGCCCTTCTTCGCGTATCACAAGCTTCCTTGTTTCTTTACTAGCTAACTTCACAAACGGCTACAAGTGAAACATGGAGCTGTGATTGCTGATGGAGGACTGGTATTTCGCGACCTGGATATCTAGTTGACATAATCCAGCGATACCATCACAGAGCATGTAAATGAACGCCAGGACTTGAAGAGGGCAAGGTTTAGATGGCACATACTTGAGACAATTACCACGAAATGCTTTATAACAGACCATCATGGAAAAGCATGCCGTGCATAGAAACTACATGGTAGATATCCCGTTGAATTGACAAGATACAAAGAGTCATTGACATGACAGATATTCCATTAAATCATTGAGAGACCAAGAATCATTGACATAACCGGCGATAACCCATGAGTGAGACGGGCCCTGCGCAGAGGGCAGAGATTACATGTCCAAATCCAACTGTGTCCCAAGCTGCATCGTCAGCGAAGCAATATCCACCGCCCGATCCATCATCATCGGCTCCTCAGCCTGCGGCGGCGCCGAGACAGCCTCATTCTTGATTATCGCCAGTCCCTCGCTGCCTCTCTGTCCAAAGCCAGACGCGGCAGTAACAATAGTGCCCTTTGCAGCAGCCGGCGTGTTTCTCTGCGCAGCAGCAGCAGCAGCAGCAGCAGCAGCAGCAGCAGCAGCAGCAGCAGCAGCGCGATGCGTCTTTGCAGCCACAGCGCCCCCGATAACAGGAGGAGCCCCCACGAGCGGCCTCTCCGTCTGCGTGAGCCGGCCGGCCCGGACGCGCTTGTCGAGGAAGGCGACCTGCGTGACAAACTTGTGGTGGAGGATGCGGCCGACGTGGTCGCGGCCAAAGGCGAGGCCGCACGCCCGGGCGAGGGCTCGGGGGCCGGGGCGCTCGTTGCGGAGGAGGAAGTAGACGATGTCGGCCTCGGTGGCCTTGCAGAGGTAGAGCCGGAAGCGGGTCTCGGAGGCGAGGCGGTTCTTGTAGAACTGGATGTCTTTGCCGCAGAGGCCGTGGGGCTCGTGGCGACACATGGCGGGTGAGTGGGAGGAGGAGTTTGTTGCAGTAGCGGGAGGAGGAAGAGTCTGGTTTCGAGGAGGAGTTCGTTGTAGTAGCGGGAAGAAGAGTCTGGTTTTGAGAAAGATTTTGGTTTCGGTCGCGGAGAGGGATATACTCTGGAGGGAGAGTAGGATGGAGTTGTTGTTGTTCGTGGTGCGAGGCGTGAGGTTGAAGGGCGCTAGAGAGACGAGTGAGTCTAGACGATGCGTCCTTCTTATGCTTGTAAACTGAGGGTGCCTGATTGACGATATCATCTTTGAGCCTCTTGCTCCAACAAAGGTCAAACACACAAAGATTTCTAACAGTCATTATCTGCGTAGAGGCGGTGAACGCACTGCCCCCTTTCTGCGTGCGGCTCCTCGCATATGGAAACGGGGGTCTCCTTTGAGCAAACAAACAGTAATGAAAACGGCGTTTGAAGGGGATGGGGAAGAAGCCTAGACGGACACCCGCATCAGAACGAAGAGGAAGGAAAATAGTTGGGTTAAGGTTTGCACGAGAAAGAGATCTGGCTGCCTCCCGTGACGTCTCGGTCTGCGGTGTTGTAGCCTCCGCCTGGATTGGATTCTTGGTCTTGGTGTTTTTTTTTTTTTTTTTTTTTTCAAAAAGTATTAATATTAACTTTTTTTTTTCTCCTCCTCTGCTTTGCCTTGGGCCTTGATACTTGTGATGCTGTGATGATGGTGGAGCCTCGAGTGATTGTTAGCTAGGTAGCCATGTCTGATGGTAGCCACACTTTGCCACCACTAACAGACATAGCCACTACTGAAAGCAAGCGATAGCGACAAGCGGCAGCCACAGCCACAGCCACANNTTTTTTTTTTTTTTTTTGCAAAATTGCACGGCTTGTCGTGGCGTCGCTCTGGATGGGCCATTTGCACGTCTGACGTGTTTCGCTCTGGTGAGCGCTGCACTTGTGAGTGTCTGTCTCTCTGACGAGTGTCTCTCTGATGAGATATTACTCTGTTGAGTTTCGCTCGTGTGAGTTTCGCTCTGTTGAGTTCCGCTCGTGTGAGTGTCTCTCTGAGAAGCATCTCTCCAAAGGACATCTCTCCAAAGAGTATCGCTCCATGAGCTTCTCTTCCGAGAGCGTCACTCTCTGCGAGTGCACTTCTGACGAGCTTCACTCCTAGCAGTACCGCCCTTTGCGAGCATCTCATCCACACCAGCGGCATCCACTCGTAACGAGCATCGATCGACCATCCCAATTGGGTCTTTTCGCCTTGACGGGCATTCGGCCTCTGGCCTGTCGTCTCTTGGGAGACTGTGAAGCTCAGAGGGCACCTCTCCTTGGGAGAACTAACTCTGTACGGGGGCCTTCCCTTAGGGGTGTTTTTGTCGGTCCTCCCTAAGGGGTGTTTTGTTTTGGTCTGTTATGTTTTTTCTCTATTTCTTCTACCCGCTGGAGTGATTAATTGACCATACACAGCAGAACCGAATCGCCCTCGTCGCTATATCCATCAACCATCCGCGATATACTCAACGACTGTCTGCGATCAGCGAGCACAATGCGGCAAGTCTCTCCCTCTCTACAATGACTAACCTGTCTCGACTAATATTCTGCTCGCAAAATGGCCAAGACTCCCCCCTGGTTTAAAGGGTGCCCGTTTCTTTGTTTGCTTGCCCGCACAGACAAACGGGGACCCCAGGGAGAGTCTGTCCTCTAGCTGGCCCCCCTATGATCTATCTAGGCCTCTTATTTTCTCTCTCTCTCTCTCTC
>JADBHU010000183.1:0-30819 GCA_017140155.1 Fusarium devonianum | reverse complement strand
CCCATGTTTACAGTCGCCTTCAACACCGCTCCCAAGCCCTCGGGCCGCAAAGGGAGTAGAAAGGTGCGGACTGGCTGCGTCACCTGCAAGTACGTTCTTCCATATGCATTGCTAGCAAGACTTTCTTGAAACTCTGTATTGACAACCTCTCCCAGGATACGCAAAGTCAAGTGCGATGAGGCCAAACCATCATGTTTACGCTGTGTCAAGACGGGCCGGACGTGCGATGGCTACCGTCAAAGTCCAGGCTCCTCCCCTCCAGAGCCTCGGGCCTTGAGCCACTCGACGGGCTTGGAGTCTGCGCAAGCGGTTCGCGCATTCGACTATTACCGCACGCGCACCGCAAAGGTCTTGCCCGGGTTTGCAGACGCGGGCTTCTGGGGTGGCCTGGTCCTCAAGATGAGCGCCACGGAGCCAGCCGTGCGCCATGCCATCCTCTCAATCAGCAGCCTTCACGAGTCCGTCGAGGCGAGGAGGTGTAAAGGACGGGAAGTCGATACGCGCTTTGCGTTTCGAGAGTATGGGAATGCAATCACATCTTTGCGGAACTGGTCACAGCGCGATGAGCCGTCGGCGATCCCTCTCCTTGTCTGCCTCCTCTTCATCTGCATCGAGTTTCTCGCCGACCGCGACAGCGCCGCCCAGATGCATATTGTTCAAGGCCGGAAGATCCTCTTTGGTCTCGGTGACGGACACTCGCCGGCTATGGAGATGATCAAGCACTCGCTTGTGCCCATCTACGCTCGCTTGAGTCTGTCGAGCTTTCTTTTTGGAGGCCGCCCTTCTCCCATCCCAGTTCACCTGAAAGGCTTGCTAGAAGTACCCGTCTTCGCTACAATCCACGAAGCTCGAAGTAACCTGTACTTGATCCTGGACGAGTGCCTGCAACTTGGCGTCAGTGCGCGTCCTCTAGCTTTCAACCCGAATCCCGACCCTCAGGAAGTCGAGAGGCTCCAGAACATACAACAACAGCTTCTGTCCCAGATTCTCCGATGGAACACCGCCTTTGCCGTCTTGACGTCTATGAGCCCGCAGTCTCCCGCCACGGAAAACTCGCTAAACATGCTCCGGTTATACCACCAGGCGAGTCAAGTCTGGGTATCAACGGTACTGCAGCCCCACGAGCTCGCGTTCGATACCCACGTTTCCACTTTTGCCGCCATCATCTCTCTGGCATCTACCATCATCGGTTCAGTTCCTCGCAGATCCAAACTGGAGGCCTTTACGTTTGAGACAGAGGTCGTGGCTCCCGTGTACTGGACGGCCAACAAATGCCGGCATCCTCTGCTACGACGAGCGGCCCTGAAGCTCCTGACTCGAGAGGAGATGCGAGATCGGAGGGAGAACCTTTGGCATGCCCGTGAGACAGCCGTCATCGCTGCCCGAGTGATTGAGATTGAAGAGGCGGGGATTGAGCATCCGCTGGACCTGGGGTCGACCGCCATGTCAGCGGATAGCCCAGGCGGCGCGAGCGGAGCGTCGGATGAGTCTGGCACCTGGAGCATCTATACTTGCAACCCTCAGAAGATCCAGATTGAAACATCAAACCCCCCGAGTCTTCCACCTCCAGACCCCTCCTTCACCGATCCGATATCTGATGAAGCTATTCTGGGAAACACGCCAAGCAGCGCCGCATCAAGCATATCGTCGCCGGGCGCCGGCTCGGCGCCCATGTCGCCGATCTCGTCTGCCCTCGAAGGGATTCAGCAGCTGAACCTCAAGACGGCAAAGCTGGAGTCGCCTTTCGGAATCCCCGAGAGTCGAAGGATCAAGAATGTTCTCGTGGGGCCGGTGGAAGAGGGTGGCGTCTGGGCCACGTTCTTTAGGGATCCTGAACCGGGACAGACGCAGTGGAAGATTACACGGGAGTTTTTGAGGTGTTGAGATTTGCGTGCAATTTTAGCAATCAAGTTTTGACAAGCGCGGAGTTATATCGGTCTCGGCTTTCTTTTAGCACATGTATAGCCTAGATCAAGAGCGACTGCGTAGAAACATCGGCGTTCTTTTGCAATCACCAATGATTCCCTGAATCAAAACACCACTAGTTACATGTTAGCGAATTTTTGTTACGCAAACGAGGGTCAACTTTCAAGTCTGCGCTGACCAGACTATCAATTGTATTTCAGATGACACTCCTACTTGGATTGAGTATATTGTCTATTTGTTTCAAACTATTGGGGAAGAATTGGCAGATTTTAACCACTTGACAGATACTGGTCGAGCGCCCAGCACACGCAGGCTGCCCTGTATGAAGGTAGAAAATGCTGAAACTTTCCACCTGATCGGTTTCGATTTGTGCAAATCGTTCAATATAATCCACTTCATCGATATTTGCTCTGATTTAATGAGAACTGACCCTCTGGTAGGGATTCTTCAGCGGGGGCGAAAGTGAAGATGTCAAGGTCATTCCACCTTGCTTCGTCCCATGAGCGTGCAGAAGGTTCACAATAAGGACATCCACCTGCATAAAAATGCCAGTCCAAGGTACTGTTCTTGAACCAAAATGATATGATGATTGAAGAGAACCCCTGGGTCTTTTCTTCTAGTCTTAACTCTTAAGCTTCCCAATCAGCTAATGAAGGTTCTCAGTACTATGCCGAATATGTGATTTGTGGGGGTGAGGTTCGGACCAGACGCCCGTGACGGCTCATGGCATAGTTGACATTTTTGCTTTCGATAAATTTCACAGAGAGTATTTATTGAGCAAGCCATGAAGGAGATTGTTTTACAGTGTCAATGGGGTATCAATTCTGCGCGTTATATACGGCTATATGTGCTCATGTCTTCTAACCTCTGGCAACCTCTCGCCTCTGCGGCACCGAGTCTGCCACCAACTTCCTACGCTTATTCCTCTCGTCCTGCTCGGCCAGAACCTTAGCCGTTAAGGAAGCCGCAAAAGAGTTGTTGATGCCGCTGATCCGTGAATCTTCCGTCTTCTTCTCCGGCTTACTATCCTCTTTAGAGGAGCCGTTTGTAGCTTTGCTGTCCTCCTCCTTCACGTCGTCGCCCTTGCGCTTCTTCTTTTTCTCCGTCTTATCTTTCTTCAGGGTGTGCGTCAAGCCTTGCGACTTGAGGTTCTCGATTCGCTTCTCCAACCGCTCAATGTCTGCCTCGGTTGATGGAAGGACTGTGATAATATTCTCTTGGCTGAACTCGGCACCGCATTCGGGGCAGGCCTTTTCCTGAATCTCCTTGATGGCCACATCGGCAAAGACATGTCCGCAAGGAACCAGATAGACCGTCTTGACTGCGGGACTCAGCTCTTTCATGGAGATGGGACACACCCATTTTCCCTCGTTCTTGGACACCTTCAGCTTGGCGACATCTCGCAGCGACTTGATTCCCAAACTCGAGGGTGTCACCTCGACCGGGTCGTCGGAGGGCATCAATCCATTGAGAATCGCTTCGTAGTTGTACAAGCGCCCGCGCCAGTCGGAGACGATGGTATCGATGCCGATGGGTTCGCCACTGAGTGCGCAATGGGCCCAGGCGTGGGCGAGCGATTCGAGTGCCGTGGCCTTGAGTTCGGAGACGGTAGGGGCGCGCGCCGCGTTCTTGACCAGCTCGCGACGCTTCGGGATGGAGCCGCCGTCGTTACCCATGGCTATGACTGTCAACTGCGACGGTGGAGTGGAGAGTCGTGGTTTTCGGGATCGATATCGCGGCAGAGTTTGTGAAGAGATGAATGATTTTCCTGAATGGGATTGACAGAACTAAAGTCGCGTTGGTAGCGGCAGTTTTAGGAACTTTAAGAATTAGGAATGAATGAGGTGAGGGAGCGCGTGACGAAGAAGAAGATCTGAATCAAGGTGGCGGAGACTGAGGCGAGCGGAAACGCATGGCGGGATTCCTAAACTCAAACGGCCCTGGAGCTTATCGATAAGACAGCCCCAGTGGGAAGATCCACATGCTCACTGTGTCTGTATTGGTTGATGTGACAATCCACACTGTACAGATGCCCAGTATAAAGCTTGACTTTGTTACGAACGCCAGCCATAGCCCGCTGAGACTAGCACTGTGCGGACTCGGCACTGCTCCACGCCTGGCCCGCCAATGTTGGTGACCTCAATCTAATGACCTCCGCCTGACCCAAAGCTAAAGCAACCTCCAACTCTCAGCATCAACAAGGTGCTATGCGCCTCTGACGAATATTCGCCAAAGGTGGTGCCTGTTGCAAGGGCTTTATCAGCAGCGGATACCCCGATCATAGTATCCATTCTTTGTCCCTCGTTCTTTTTGGCCTCGACATAAGCGACACGTACTCGACCGCGCGCTTCTCCTCAGCTCGAAGCTCGACGCTCCAAATCCCCACTTCCAACATCCGAGTGCGCTCAAATACACACCTTTGCCTGCCCCTGGGCACTCGCCATCCAAGTACATGCGCCGTTGATCGATCAATTCCGAGCGCCGCCACGGCAGCATGGCACAAGCACAGCAGGTCGCCTTGGAGCGGCTCGAGCACATCACTCGAGGCCTTCGTTCGAGGTAGGTTACATGCGACGGTGCCAAATGTGTCTCGTGCGGCTCTGAATGCTAATCCTCTCGCAGGACCGGCGACGATGTTCGAAAACGATCCGCGATACAGCTCCGTGAGCTCGTAGTCGTCTGTCACCGAGGTACGAATCTACGACTCGACGCTCCTGCTAAATGCTAATACTCGATCCAGACTTGAGCCCCGAAGCTTTCCTCGCCTTTTACAACGCCGTCAACAACAAGATTACGCAGCTCATTACGCATGGCGGCGATTCATCCGAACGACTGGGCGGCATCTACGGCCTCGATGCCCTCATCGATTTCGAGGGTGTCGACGTCGCCCTCAAATACACGCGTTTCACCCAGAACCTCAAGACAATTCTGCGCGGGAAGGACATCAATCCCATGCAGCCCGCTGCAATTGCTCTAGGCAAACTATGTCGACCCGGCGGATCTCTGATATCCGAGCTGGTAGACTCGGAAGTCAACACAGCGCTCGAATGGCTGCAGAACGACCGCGTGGAGGAGCGAAGATATAGCGCTGTTCTCGTCCTCCGCGAGCTCGCCCGCAGCGCCCCGACCCTGATGTACCAATATATACCGACAATCTTCGACTGGATCTGGATTGGACTTAGAGATTCCAGACAGCTTATCCGGGCGACCTCGGCAGAAACAGTTAGCGCTTGTTTCCGAATTCTGCGCGAACGAGACCAGGAGATGAAGCAGCTTTGGATGAGCAAAATCTACAACGAGTCCAAGCAGGGTCTCAAGGTCAATACAGTTGAGTCCATTCACGGCTCTTTGCTCGTCCTAAAGGAGCTTCTCGAGCAAGGTGCCATGTACATGCAGGAACATTACCAGCAGGCATGCGACATTGTCTTCAAGCACAAGGATCATCGAGACCCGACCATCAGAAGGACTGTGGTCCTCCTAATCCCGGATCTGGCCAGCTATTCCCCGGCAGACTTTGCCCATACTTGGCTACACAAGTTTATGGTCTATCTGTCTGGCATGTTGAAGAAGGACAAGGAGCGTAACGACGCTTTCCTCGCAATCGGCAACATTGCCAACTCGGTCAAAAGCGCGATTGCTCCCTATCTCGACGGTGTTCTGATCTATGTGCGCGAAGGCCTCAGCATCCAGTCTCGTAAGAGAGGCTCGGTGGATCCCGTCTTTGACTGCATCAGTCGACTCGCCGTGGCTGTTGGTCAGACCCTGAGCAAGTACATGGAGGCGCTGCTGGATCCCATATTCGCGTGCGATCTCACCCCAAAGCTCACTCAGGCCCTTGTCGACATGGCCTTCTACATACCGCCTGTCAAGCCTACGATTCAGGAGAGACTCCTTGACATGCTCAGTGTAGTCTTGTGCGGTGAGCCGTTTAAACCCCTCGGTGCGCCGCAGCCAAACACGCTCAGCTCGGTGCCCATCATCCACAAAGATGCCAAGGACCCCTTGGCTTACGAGCACCGGAGAGCCGAGGTGAAGCTGGCGCTTAACACTCTCGGAAGCTTCGACTTCTCCGGTCATGTCTTGAATGAGTTTGTGCGTGACGTGGCGATCAAGTATGTTGAGGATGAGGATCCGGAAATTCGCGAAGCCGCGGCCTTGACTTGCTGCCAGCTTTACGTTCGTGATCCAATTGTCAACCAGACCAGCTATCATGCGCTTCAAGTTGTCGGCGATGTCATTGAGAAACTCTTGACTGTCGGAGTCTCGGATCCGGAACCTAATATCAGACGGACGGTCCTGGCGGCTCTAGACGAACGATTCGACCGGCACTTGGCCAAGGCGGAGAATATCCGCATCCTATTCTTTGCTCTCAACGATGAAGTCTTTTCCATCAGGGAAGTCGCCATCTCTATCATTGGGCGTTTGGCTCGATACAATCCGGCCTACGTTATCCCCTCGTTGCGAAAGACTCTCATTCAGATGCTCACCGAGCTTGAATTTTCCGATGTTGCACGGAACAAGGAAGAAAGTGCAAAGCTCTTGAGTCTCTTGGTCCAGAATGCGCAGTCGCTCATCAAGCCATATGTCGAACCTATGATTTCGGTGCTGCTCCCCAAGGCGAGCGACAGCAACCCTTCAGTCGCTGCTACCATCCTTAAGGCGATTGGTGAGCTTGCCACTGTGGGTGGCGAAGACATGATGCCGTACAAGGACCGCCTGATGCCAATCATCATCGACGCGTTACAGGATCAGAGCTCGAACCCGAAGCGAGAAGCTGCCCTGCACGCATTGGGACAGCTGGCGAGTAACTCCGGCTATGTCATTCTGCCCTATCTCGAGTACCCGCAGCTCCTCGAGATCTTGCAGAGCATCATTCGCACTGAGGGACAGCGAGCGCCATTGCGACAGGAGACCATCAAGCTAATGGGTATCCTGGGTGCCCTCGATCCTTACAAGCACCAGGTACGTTCCCTTCTGACTTACTTTCTGCCCGGTTGCATCCCTGATTAACTAAGTTTGATCAACAGGTTGAAGATCGAACTCCAGATGACCGACGTCTCGAAGCAAACCAGATGACAGACATCTCTCTCATGATGACCGGCTTGACTCCATCAAACAAGGAGTACTTCCCGACAGTAGTCATCAACGCTCTTCTCCAAATCCTCAAAGACCCATCCCTCGTCCAGCATCACGCGGCTGTGATTGAAGCAATTATGAATATCTTCCGCACCCTGGGACTGGAATGTGTGTCTTTCCTTGATAGAATCATCCCCGCTTTCCTGCTGGTCATTCGATCGGCGACTTCTACAAGACTGGAGTCTTACTTCAACCAGCTGGCGACTCTGGTTAGCATTGTTCGTCAACATATCAGGAACTATTTACCTGACATCGTCGAAATCCTCCAAGAGTACTGGCACACCTCTCCATCACTGCAGACTACCATTCTGTCTCTTGTTGAGGCGATCTCTAGATCACTTGAGGGAGAATTCAAGATTTATCTGGCTAACCTCCTTCCTCTGATGCTCGGCGTTCTTGATAAGGACTCCTCCGCCAAGCGCACACCGTCGGAGAAGGTGATGCACGCATTCTTGGTGTTCGGCGCCAGCGCCGAAGAGTACATGCATCTCATCATTCCTGTTATTGTCCGGACTTTTGAGAAGCAAGGCCAACCTACCTTTATTAGGAGACAGGCCATTGACACGATTGGAAAGATCTCTCGTCAAGTGAACCTTAACGACTACGCTGCGAAGATTATCCACCCTCTCACGCGTGTATTGGACACAGGCGAGCCTCAGCTGCGACTGGCCGCACTCGACACACTCTGCGCCTTGATCCAGCAACTAGGCAGGGATTACCTCCACTTTATGGGAACTGTCAACAAAATGATCAATCAGCATCAGATCCAGCACTCGAACTACGAACTGTTCGTGAGTAAACTCCAGAAGGGCGAGGTTTTGCCCCAGGATCTGAGCTCGGCCGACCGCTTCGCCGACGGGTCAGAGGAGCCTGCCTTTGCGGACCAAGGTACCAAGAAGCTCGAAATGAATGCCATTCATCTCAAGGCTGCCTGGGACACAAAAGGCAAGTCAACCAAGGAAGATTGGCAAGAATGGCTGCGGCGGTTCAGTACGACACTTCTCACCGAGTCACCTAACCATGCCCTTCGCGCTTGTGCCAGTCTGGCAAGCGTGTACTTGCCACTGGCCCGGGAGCTCTTTAACTCGGCATTCGTGTCGTGTTGGAGTGAGTTGTACGAACAGTTCCAGGATGAGCTCATCCAGAATATCGAGAGCGCAATCAAGTCGGAGAACGTCCCACCCGATCTGTTGGGACTTCTACTTAACCTTGCCGAGTTTATGGAGCACGATGACAAGGCTTTGCCGATCGACATTCGAGTGCTGGGTAGGGAAGCAGCTCGCTGTCACGCGTATGCAAAGGCCTTGCACTACAAGGAATTAGAGTTCCTGCAGGATCAGAGCAGTGGCGCCGTCGAAGCCCTGATCGTTATCAACAATCAGCTTCAGCAGTCTGATGCTGCCATAGGTATTCTTCGCAAAGCTCAACTGTATAAGGAAGGCATTCAGCTGCGCGAGACCTGGTTTGAGAAGTTGGAACGATGGGAAGAAGCGCTAGCCTTCTACAACAAGCGGGAGTCGGAGGTGCCTGAAGACCAAGCGATTCCTGTTGATATTGTCATGGGAAAGATGCGTTGTCTGCACGCCCTGGGCGAATGGGAAGCCCTGGCCAACCTGACGGGCAGCACCTGGGCCAACTCGACACCTGAAGTCCAGAGAATGATTGCGCCGCTCGCGACAGCCGCTGCATGGGGCCTGAACAAGTGGGACTCCATGGACAACTACCTTTCATCGCTAAAGAGGTACTCGCCAGACAGGTCATTCTTTGGAGCGATATTGGCGCTCCACCGCAACCAGTTCCGCGAGGCGATTGCCTGCGTGCAACAAGCCCGCGAGGGCCTGGATACCGAGTTGAGTGCGTTGGTTAGTGAGTCGTACAACAGAGCATACCAGGTCGTCGTCCGCGTCCAGATGCTGGCCGAGCTGGAAGAGCTCATTGTCTACAAGCAATGCGACGAGAAGAAGCAAGCCATAATGAGGCGAACTTGGGAGACTAGGTTGAAGGGCTGCCAGCGCAATGTCGAGGTTTGGCAGCGCATGCTTCGACTGCGTGCTATAGTGATCGCGCCCTCGGAGAACATGCACATGTGGATCAAGTTTGCCAACCTTTGTCGCAAGTCTGGTCGAATGGGTCTGGCCGAGAAATCGCTCAAGCAACTCATTGGCAGTGACGCTCCTCTGGAGTCTATGATTCCCTACTGGCAAGAGAGGCAGACCGGCCCTGGACCAAGAAACACGCCAGCCCAGGTCATCTACGCCGTGCTCAAGTATCAGTGGGAGCTGGGACAGCAGCCTCCTCTTAAGCAGTCGGGCACTGCCGAGAAGACATTGTACTGCCTTCGCAAGTTCACCAACGATGCCGCGCACCGCTTGGATGTTGCCAAGGCTCACCTGAACGCTCAAGCTGGTAACGAGATGGGCATGACTAATGAGTATGGCTTCCAGAACCAGATAGATCCCTCTCTCATGAGCCCACAGACACAGCGAGCGTTGTATGACCAGACGGTGTTGTTGGCCAAGTGCTATCTGCGGCAGGGCGAGTGGTTGATTGCGCTCAATAAGGATGACTGGCAATACACGCAGGTGCAGGACATTCTGACCTCTTACTCGCAAGCGACAAAGTACAACCCTCGATGGTACAAGGCCTGGCACGCGTGGGCGCTGGCCAACTTTGAGATTGTCCAGGCGCTATCGGCTAAGAACGAAGGCCACCTTACGAGGTCGGACCAGACGATGGTGATAGAGCACGTCGTGCCGGCCGTCAAGGGCTTCTTCAAGTCGATTGCACTCTCTGCGGGGAGCTCGCTTCAGGATACCCTCCGGCTGCTGACTTTGTGGTTCACACATGGAGGCAGCGCAGATGTCAACGTCGCCGTGACAGAAGGCTTTGCTAACGTCAGCGTCGACACATGGCTCGAGGTCATTCCTCAACTGATTGCGCGAATCAACCAGCCGAACAAGCGAGTTCAGCAGTCCGTTCATAATCTGCTCGCCGATGTTGGACGAGCTCATCCTCAGGCTCTAGTGTATCCCCTGACCGTTGCCATGAAGTCGTGGCAAAACACTCGACGATCCCGCTCTGCCGCCCAGATCATGGACAGCATGCGGCAGCATAGCGCGAATCTGGTTGCGCAGGCTGATATTGTCAGCCATGAGCTGATTCGCGTCGCTGTTCTATGGCACGAGCTTTGGCACGAAGGGTTGGAAGAAGCCTCACGCTTGTACTTTGGCGACCACAACATTGGAGGGATGTTTGCGACGCTTGAGCCCCTGCACGAGCTTCTTGAGCGCGGTCCCGAGACACTGCGCGAGATCTCATTTGCGCAGGCATTTGGCAGGGACCTCAAGGAGGCTCAAGATTGGTGTCGACAATACGAGACGAGCCAGGACGTCAACGATCTGAACCAGGCGTGGGATCTGTATTACCAGGTCTTCCGCAGAATTAGTAGGCAGTTGCCTCAGGTTACCACCCTGGAGTTGACTTACTGCTCGCCCAAGCTGCTGAATGCAAAGAACCTCGACCTGGCCGTCCCCGGCACGTACAAGAGCGGACAACCAATCGTTAGGATAATGTCCTTCGAGACGACTTTTAGCGTTATTAATTCTAAGCAGAGGCCGCGCAAGCTCAATGTCAACGGGAGCGACGGCAAGTCATTTGCCTTCTTGCTCAAGGGACATGAGGATATTCGTCAGGACGAACGAGTTATGCAGCTGTTCGGCCTCTGCAATACCCTGCTATCCCACGACTCGGAGTGCTATAAGCGCCATCTTAACATCCAGCGCTATCCTGCAATCCCGCTGTCGCAGAATAGTGGTCTGCTGGGCTGGGTTCCCAACAGCGACACTCTACACGTTCTTATTAGGGAGTACCGAGAGTCTCGCAAGATCCTGCTCAACATTGAGCACCGCATCATGCTGCAGATGGCGCCCGACTACGACAACCTGACCTTGATGCAGAAAGTCGAGGTCTTTGGTTATGCGTTGGACAACACAACCGGACAGGACCTGTACCGCGTGCTGTGGCTCAAGTCCAAGTCGTCCGAAGCCTGGCTCGAGCGACGCACAAACTACACGCGCTCGCTGGGTGTCATGTCCATGGTGGGCTACATCCTTGGACTGGGTGATCGCCACCCGTCCAACTTGATGCTTGATCGTGTCACTGGCAAGATCATCCACATTGATTTCGGTGATTGTTTCGAGGTTGCCATGAAGCGAGAGAAATACCCGGAGCGAGTACCGTTCCGACTGACTCGCATGTTGACGTATGCCATGGAAGTCAGCAATATCGAGGGCAGCTTCAGGATTACATGTGAGAACGTGATGAGAGTCTTGAGAGATAATAAGGAGAGCGTCATGGCTGTTCTTGAAGCGGTACGTTGCACGTATCTCCCCAACACTACTCACATACTAACATGTAAATAGTTCATCCATGATCCCCTCCTCACCTGGAGATTAACGAGCGCTGCCTCGCCCGCAGGACCCAACTTCCGCACCGAGCAAGACGCCGCCATCGCGGGCCCCACGCCCGGGCGAGCTCGGCGCATGTCCATCCTCGACAGCGACATCGCGCCCACCGAGCTGCTCAACGCAGCCGAGCCCTCTGCGCCGCCGGTTCGCAGCCGCGCGCGCACAAACAGCTCCGCGGGGATTGACGGCAACCCTGTCGTTAACGGCGTGCAGGAGGTGGAGAGCCAGAACGCCCGGGCGATCGAGGTGCTGGATCGCGTGCAGCAGAAGCTGACGGGTCGGGACTTTAAGAACAACGAGGAGCTGGACGTGATTAACCAGGTGAACAAGTTGATTATGGAGGCAACTAAGCTGGAGAATCTGTGTCAGCACTACATCGGATGGTGTAGCTTCTGGTAAAAAGGACTGGGGGGCGGCTGTGTGAGCTCTGCCTGGGCTTATGTCTGGGCTTCTTTTTCCGACACTGCCTGCGGCTTATTTGTCTGGAGATGCCCCGTGAAGGACGAGGGGCTGAAATGTCTGCAATTGCCTTGCCTTGCGATGATTTAGAGATGAAACTGCGGGAGTTGGGGAGGGTCGGTTGGAGTGATATCAGGATTGATTCTAGGGACGTCGGAATTGCCTTGATTTGTTAGATGTGATGTACGACTAGTATAGAGCCATAGATGGCAAATTGTGTGTGTTTTGTATGATTGGATGTTCCACTAAAGTCTGACTGTGACTCTTTACTATGCTCATTATGCTACTAAATCGGACAAGGCTCTTTGTATTTCTCCTAAAGTATATCGCCAACAGCATCTATAGCTCATCCCTACCACGCGACGCCTGACCCACAGCCTCCTGGAACTCACAGGCCGCAGGCGTTCCAACCTCCATCTTGTACACGCACTTTTCCGACTCGCTCACGCGCCAGAGCTCCTCCGTCTCGGCGCACCCCAGCCAGACGTCGGTGCTCCTCTTGGGCCCGTTCCAGCACTGCTGGCCATCCTCGTACCGCAGCACCATGCGCTCGCCCTTGCCCAGGCTCTTGCCGTCGAGCCTGTCCTCGTCGTCGGCGACCTCGCGGTCGATGCGCTTGAAGTGGCCCATGACGCTCGAGCCGTGGCCCTTCTTGGAGCGCTGCATGGTCTTGTCGAGCCAGCAGTGCTCGTACGTGTACTCGCCGGCGTCGAGGGTGATGCACTTGTCCTTGAGGGCGCGGAAGATGTCCTCCGGGCCGTGGTCCTGGTCGAGGTCGGCCTGCTCCTTGTCGAGGGCCTTTGTCTTCTTGGCGAGGTCGCGGTCGGCGGCCTCGAGGGCTTCGCGGGCGGCGCGGACGAGGGTGGATTCGTGGCCGGGCGAGGTGTTGTCGGCGAGGATGCCGTTTGTGATGAGCCAGACTCGGAGGGAGTCGAGAGAGCTGTGAAGGAGGGAGCGGGCGAAGGGGGGGAGGTATGCTTCAAAGTTGTAGACTGATGGAGTTAGTAAGATGCAAGGCCTTGGATGTAAGCGAGTGGGTTGGGTTTAAACTTACGGACGTCGGTGTCACTACCACCGCCCTCCTCAAACTCCTTCCAGTTGACGCCGTTGCTTTCGTCATCTTCCTTGAGAATGCTCAAGATATCATCATCAGGCACAATCTTCCGATCGGCACCCTCCGTGTCCTGGCGGGCAGCATAATCCTCAAAGGTCCTGATGGCCGACTTTACACCCTCGTCGTTGAAGTTGGGGTTGTACTCTGACTTGAACTTGGTCAAGAGCTCCTCGAGCTCGCCGACTCGCTCCTTGAGAGCATCACGCTGGTCGACGACATTCTCGAGAGTCTCGCGGAGCTCGTTAACGCGTGTCTTGGCCAGGCCGACGAGAATGCCGAGCTTGCCGCCGGAGCCCTCGCCTTGGACGACCTTGCCCTTCTCCTGCTGCTCGACCTCGCGGTGCTTCCTGGCGAGGTCCTCCTTCTTGGTCTCGAGAGCTGCAATGTCCTTTCCGAGGTCGGCAATCCTGGACTCGATGCGCTGGCGGAGCTCCTGGGCTTCCTCGACCATGGTCCTCCGCTTCTTGGACGCCTTCTCCATGTTCTTGCGCTTCTCCTCCTCCAACCGCCTGTACTCCTTGCCGATCTCGGCACAGCGGTTCTCGCACTTGACGCCGCCTGTGCCCTGGTACTCCTCGGTGCCGTCGCAGCAGAGGTCGTAGTCGCAGACGCCGTCGTTGACGTACATGAAGGGCACGTACATGCCGATGTGGCCCTCGTTTGCGCACCAGAAGCCGGGCAAGGCATTGGTCGTATTCGTCGTGCCGGAGACGGAGCCGGGGAGAGGCTGCTCGGGCGATAGAGGGTCGAGGTTTGCGCAGGCGGCGGTGCCGGGTTCGTCAGAGCCGTCGGGGCAGTCGCAGGAGTTGTCGTTGACCTGGCTCAGGCTGAGCTTGATGGCGGCATTGGTGATGCATGAGAACTCGTCGTGGCCTTTGTAGTGAGAGACGACTGCGGGTTGAGGCGTGGGTTAGCTTGGGAGGGCATCTCTTGGCTGTTGGGGATAGCTTCAGGGAGAGCTGCTGCAACTCACACTCGGGGCCAACGCCTCGGGGCACACTGCCAGCAGCTGCCAATGTGAAGGCGTATATGGCGCTCAGCAGCGCCACAGACTTTGGGTGCTGCATTTTTCGATTATGTCCAGCAATGAAGAGGGTTGAAAGGGGAGATCTCGCTCTCGTTGAGAGATGCAGTTGGCCAGGTCAGCCAGAAGCTAGCGAACGACAAGGGAGCAAGCAACTCGACGACCTGGAGGTACCCACTAAAAGGCTCCCTACAAGGGCCTCCACCTTGGGAATATGGACTCAGGCCCCTGGACGGTAAATGTTCGGGGGATCTCTCAGCGGGAAAAGAAGGCTTGCAGGTACTGGACCCACTGGCGAAGCTCGGCGGGGGTTAAGGCACTAAAAGGTGGGGGATGGCAGAGTGCAAGGGAAAAAAAAAGTTACCCCTCCAAAACACCAAAGAGTGACTGTGACATCGACATCAGCATCCTCGAAATTGCTTCACGAATTTACACACTTTTTCCTACGGACCCCGCAGCTACAGACATGGCGCCTAACGACCCAGAAGCCCCCCAGTCTCTTGGGACTCTGGTCCAAACAGCGACGACCCTCGTTCAGCAACTCCAGTCCATGCTCACCGAGATCCAGCGAAACACAACCTCACCCGTTTCTGGATCTGCAGAGCCCGAGACGAAAGATATCGACGCCCTCGCCCTCGCGCGCGACTCTTCCTCCCTTATCCGAGCCCACGGAACAAAAATCTCGTTGCTCCTCATCAACAAGCCCTTCACCCCCAGCGCCATCGCCACCGTCATCCGCGAGCTCGTCAAAGGCCCCATTCCAGGCCTCGCGACCGCGGCGCAAACATGCGAGACCAAGCTCTACACTGCTGTCGTGCGGAAAGAGCTCGCATATCGATGCCACAAGGTCCTGGCTGAGGTGGGGAAGCTGTTGGAGAAGGTGCCTACGGATGGCAAGGTGCTCTCGGGCGGTAACAAGGATGGCAGCAAGGGCAGTCTCGCCCTGACGGGTATGCTTTGGTCGGCGTGTGACGATGTTGCGGGCTTGGCCAATATGGGCGTGGGGGGGTTCTTTGTCAAGAAGGCGGAGGAGTGGAGGGATACGCTCAAGGACGTTATGGAGGAGATGAAGGAATGGGGAGACGAGGAACCTGACGACGAAGAGGATGATGATGAGGACGAAGATGACGACGTGAACGACTTGGCAGATAAACTCGGCGACACCTCCATATCCAAACAGGCCATGCTCGACGACCTCATGGACTCTCAGCAGACCATCCCCCGCTCCGACCCGGACAAGATCCGCCCCCGCCTAGAATCTTCCCTCAAGCGCCTCCGGATGGTCGTGCTTCTCTACCAAGCCATCTCCAAGCGACGCTTCAAGAAGCTCCCCTCCCTGCCGCCCAATGACGCCACCAAGGCCGACATGCCCCAGCGGCTGGACGAGATGGCGCAGGTGCTGGAGCAGCTGCCGGACATGTTTGGCGACCTGGCGGGTGCCTTCTACGAGCTCGACCCGGAGGAGATTGACAGGCTGATGGAGGAGTCGTTTGGGAGTGCGGTGCAGGCGGGCGAGATTGTCAAGGTGACGTGGGATGGGGAGAGGGATGAGTTTACGGAGTGGATGGACAAGTTTCAGGTCGAGGTGACCAAGACATAGGGTGGGATTAAGTGATACTTGAAGATAAGTTATACTTAGTATATTGCTTGGAGGTAACCATCTCACCGAGTAGTTGACCACAGATATGGCTCAGTTCCAGCCTGAATATATACACATGTTCGATGGCAAAGCACCGCCAAATCAAGATCCTACAGCCCAATAGCCAGGTTGTTAAAGGTGACATACCCAGTGCTCGGCAGATGTCTCGTGATAGCTCCCCCAACAACACTCTTGCCGCCCATCTCAAGCCTAACCTCGCCCAAGGCCCCATCAAACGGCACCTCAAAGTAGCTCGCCCTCTTCCCCGTTCCGTTCGCAATGAAGCTCTCCTGCGCGCCGTCCCCGATCTTGATCAAGACCTCCTCCTCGCCCGTCGTGATGGCCACAACGCTCACGACGTCCCGGGCGCCCACGGCAGCGCTCTCACTCCCCCCCTGGCCCCAGACGGTGCCGCCGTCGGGGCCGAGCGTCGCAGAGGTGGTGCGGTACCACGCGATGGCCGTCTCTGTGCTGATGGGGACGTCGAGCGTGCCGGCCTTGTAGGCCTTGATGAAGTAGGGCAGCACGGAGCGGAAGGCCGAGTGCTCGAAGCCCTCGACGTAGGGTCCTGCGCCGGCGACGATCTGTGCGGGGACGATGTCGGCGATGTAGGAGGATTCGCTGAAGTCGTTCCAGGTGATGATCTGGATCGAGTCCGGGAGGACGTCGAGGACCTGGAGCCAGCGGTCGTACCAGAGGGATTCGCTAGAGGAGTACCAGTTCTTGTTCCACTCGGCGAGGTCTAAACAATTCTCGGTTAGTTCTCTTCGTTGGCTGAGAGGCGACGAGGGAATGACTTACTGACGTAGAAGCCAGGACTGACGCCCATCATGAAGGGCTTGTCGCCGAGGACATCCTTGTACAGCTTGTCCTCATCGGCCGTCATCTCACGCTTGCCCGCCTGAGGCCAGGCATTCCACGAAACTGAGCCTCTGTGTCAGCTTCAGAATCATAACTCTGCAACCACGTTCACAGGAAGAGTGACTTACAAGCCCCATCAACGATATCCAACCTCTCCTTGACGCCGCTAGGTCCCAGGCTGCTCCAGTTGGGCACCAGAAAGATACCCCCCGTCTGCTCCCTAACAGCAGCCCAATTATCCGCCCACTTAGCACCCTCAAAGGTGTTGACGAGCGGCCTGTCATCCTTCTTGACCTGCGCGCTCGACGTTTTGAACTCGTTGACCAGGTCAGCAACACCCTCGGGCGTCCACTCAACCTGCTGCTGCATGTCAAATGAGAGAAACAGCTTGAAGGAGGCGGCCTCGGCAGCAGAGTAGGCCTCGTGCAGCTGCGTCGAGGTCCAGGCGTCTTGGGGCCCGATGTTGAGGGCGAAGCCGTCGATGCCTGCGGCTTGGGCGTCGGCAATGTCTTTTTGCCATTGCTTGGCGGTTTGGCCGGACGTGAGACCGACCTGGTGGATCTAGGTCAGTATCATCATCATGGAAATGGGTGGTTGTGATGGTGGTGGGTACCATGTAATGAGCGTAGACTTGGCGTGCCATGATGGTGGTTTGGATGGTTAGATCTGAAGAGTAACGAATGAACAAACGCATTAAAAAGAATGAGTGAGTGTAGACTGGCTTGCGCTGAGTTGTAAAGAATGGAACACGACTATAAGTGAAACAAGGCAACAAGAGCGCCTTAACGAGCCAGCCAAGAAGCCTTCTGATCAACAACCCGTCTTTCCGCCTCTCCAGGATCCAGATCCCACGCCCTGAATGAATCCTCCTTCAAACCTCCATCTCCTTAGTGAGCAAGCTGACCTCGTCTCAAATCCATCCACTTTGTTCCATCTCGCCCTGTGAAACGGGAGCGTCCGCGCAAGGGGCCCCTTTCATCTCCTCTCCGCCCCAAACAGGAGCAGAGCAGGGGTTACGCACCAATGGGTGCTCGTACCTCGCCAAACCAGCTTCGAGAGTCTGCCTGCCCCAGAATTACTGGCTATGTAAGTCAGCATGAAGGATTTCAGCACAGCATCATAGCTGTGTCTGATATCATTGTGGTTCGTACGTCCTCGCACGATCCATGTTCCTTATCCTGGTGGATCCTTTGCTGGAGCTCGACTGATGAAGCCATGGCAACACAATAAAACCTGAGCAGTTATGAGACACTTTGGGACATGTGTTTACTGAAGGCCTGCCCTAGCCGGGACGGTTGCCCATCGTAATCCATTAGCTGCACTTGGACAGCAGGATTCGATGCTGTCTCTCTCGTAAGGCTGCGTGCGAGATGATAACGCGGTGTTACTTATTAGGTACAATCCCCCCTACTTAGCGCCCCTTGGCATGGCCCTAGACTACCTAGTGAAGTATTCTCGAACCTCTTCGTCACCTTCTCCCGTCTCGTGGGGAACAGCAGTCTCGGGTCTATCGGTTGAGTTTGAGGTTTGAATTATGTTAACTGCAAAAAATGAGTCTCCCTGTCGCGAAGCAGATATGGCCTAATTGGGCAGTACCTTTACTTAGGGTACCTTACACTTTTGGTGTCTGGCACAGTGGTCACATTTTAATCTCGGCGTTCCGCTCCAAGTCTGGCTTCTCAGTGTTAGCAACAACCCAAGGGATCATATAGCGACCTGTGGCCATCTTACCCTATTGGCTTCCCGAAAGAAAGTTGCGATAATTAGGACTGTGCGTCGGGAACTGTCTGCTGTCGTGCCCCTACCCTAGAGCAATAGAAACATTGGATCTTGACAGCTGTGCTCGCTTGTGTTGTGACGCGTGCTGCTCTAGCTTGGAAATCTGGCCCTGTTGAGACACCATAGAAACAGCATTGCTCAATTTTTCTCAATTTCTTTTGTTCTTTATTGGTCCATACCCTTGTATAGGGCGGCAATTTGATCGAAAGAGTGAACATCTCGACTACCAAGCTCAGCAGTGGAACTTTCCAACTGGCACTCGTTTCTTTTGCCGTCTTGCGGAAATACTAATGTCTCAAGTCCTATGCGCTCCAGGTCTATGGAAGTTACTGTTGATCTTTGGGGTCTTATAATAGCCCTTCTAATGTCCAAAAACCAGAAATCGGGGCGGGGGCGAAGACGGTCCGGGTAACCATAAGTAACTTGACTATGCCCAAGCATAGCATGCTGGTCAAGCTATTCAATCACGAAACAAGAATAGAGTTAGGATATATCGTAAAGAACAATGTATAGTTATGCAGGCCTTTAAGGCCTTGATTAATTACCTAAAAGTATTTTTACTAACTTAGAAAATAGTGGATTTTAAAAGATATATATTATAAGTATAGAAGGACAAAGGTTTCAAGTAGAGAAACTTAGTAACTAAAGCATATTATAGTCCTCAGCTTTACCTAATGCGGTTTTGCTTTAGAGGTCGAAAGTATTGATATATTGAGACTCAATTGCATATCGAGGTGATATTCTTAACTTAGCTATCTAGGGGTCTACCTTCGTCCTTAGCTAGTATTCACAAACTACACTGAGCCGCATTCTCGACTAGTCTTCCTTCTTAAGAATTTCTGGTAGGTCTTATTAGGAAACATAGTTATCTAGAGATCCCGTTTGCCCTTTTCGTGAGTCATCGCCACTAACTTTAACTTCCAACCTGCCTGCCGACTCTCCGTGTTTGAATGGAGAAGCCGATGAGAAAAACTGACACAGAGGACGAGTTTAGATTGGGCCGTCAATTGTATGCATGTTTGTGACATGTTATTGCATGAGATGACGGTATATCAATTCTACTTATTCGGGCTTTATTGCAGAGATCTATTCTCAACACATGCAGTAATCTAGTCTATACAGCACTGAGAGCAGCTCGTTACAGAAAACCCATAGTTCCAGTATTTATTCCAGGTAATCCAAATCCCTTAATCATCAGCAACGTCGAACTCATCATCAGGGCTGCACTCTTCATCATCCCCCGTGTCAAACTCAACCGCACAGCTTGCAGACCGGCCGATGGCAATGCCGATAAATTCTGAATCGCTGTCGCCGTCACCCTTACCAAGGCTCTTGCCGTCGGCGTCAAAAACTTCGCACGACTCGGGTTCACCGCCAAAGTCCGACTTGCACCTGAACTGGTAGTCCTGCTTCCAGCAGCCGGCGGTGAGGGAAAAGGTACGGCCATCACCATTGTTGTAACAGGGGGCGTGGTCGTCAGGGTAGGCCTCGTCATATAGCTCTTTGTCATCGTCGTTGTAGATGGTGAAACCGCTGCTATGGCCACTTTCGCCGCCGCCTCCGGGACCAGAAATGCCAGAGTAGCTGCCGGACGCCCAGACGACGCGAAGCTTCTCGGCGTAGACGGTGGTGGAGAGGGAGGAAAGGGCAGCAAGGCTGATAAGGGCGTTGCGGGCGGAGAAGATCATTTTGAAGGTATAGAGAGGCTCAATGTGTGGTTTCTTTGGGTGGTTTGAGAGGTTGTGTAGTTGAAGAGGTTGTGTATGTAGTTGAAGAGGTTGTGTAGTTTGAAAGCTTGCGTGGTTGAAGAGGTTGTTTGGTTTGAAGGTGTGATGATGAGGACAAGAGTTGTGACCAGAGCAGGAAGACGTTCACATTTATACCTATCCAACTTGGCTATCCTGTTAGCACTGACGTCGACAGGACCTTGAATCTTCAACAAACTCCGCGCTCTCTGCCTCACAATCATCTGATAGTACAACTACCCCAACGTCATGCTCGGTCTGGCATTGCCGCATGTGGGCCGTCACTGAGAAGCAACGACGATCAATTCTACATAGTAGGCGATAGTCCTGGAGGACCAACAGTTGTCCCACCAAGAATGAAACTTGTCCGCTGCTATCACCGATCCCCGCAATGTTAAGACCGTTTTCAAAAAGGTGGAACTGTCCCTAGGCCGCCCTATTTCCTCTTGGAACATTCAAAGTCGAGATGTGGATAGTTCAACCTGTGATGTAATCGCCTCCTTTGAATCCTTCTAAACCCACAACTCGTTTCAAAGTTGCAAACAAAAGTGTAGATCTTAGCAAACCCCAACCTTCGCTAATTTCCTCCCGCCCGAATGATACTCCCCACTTTGCACCCTGGACGATGGTCCGTCATGAGACTGGCACGAATCAAGTGTGCGGGTAGGTGTTGGCACTCAGAATGAACTGACTATGCAGCTCACATGTAAGGATGGCGGCCCAGTTTACTACGGTTAACCTAAAACTACAATGATATGCATAATTGCTACTGCAGCGATGCTCTTCTATTCCCGTATATCCGAAGACATGCCTCAAGTCATGAGTTCCTTGCGGTTCACGTTCAATGCAGAGATTACGAAGAGTCCGCGCATAGGTGGCCGGGGTTGAATGGCCATGGCTCTGTGCAGGGGCAATGGGAGCCCCGTTGTCTGGATACTGATCTCGACGTACGTCTGAGTTTCATTCTGATTCACAATACACAGAGTGAGTGACGTTGGCAACAGAAAAGCCCGATCATCGTAAAACCCCTTTCTCTGGGGCGTGATTCGAGATTACAGGAGTCAACCTTGCATGTTGAGTCGTGTCTTGCGGCCATTAGCTTATGAGGATTCGTCTTGAAGACACATGTTCTGGACAGTTCAAATCCCTGAGCTTCATGACGTCGCTGTCAACATTGGCCCACTACCTGGCTGGCTTTTTCAGGTTTCCAGTTTTGGAAGTATATTAAATCGGGCCCTTTCTCCATATCTTGACTACGATCAGAAAAGATCAACTATTCGTTACGAAATATCTTGTTGGCTTTAACCTTCGACAAGTGGATCTCTTCTCCAGTTGCGGATCTTGGTAACAGTTCCAACCCTTGCAACCTTGTTGAATTAACAGTGGAACTGTGATGTCAGCATCCATGAAACGCTACGCGCTTTTGCCGTCGTCTATGGGGACGAGCAGTATTGTTACTGCCTCGTGAAAAAACGTCGGCTCTACGGATCGCGTCGACGCAGATGCTCGCATGGAGCTCGATGCTGGTGACCATGATAACCAACTCAATCGTACGTCAGAGAACAATGATAACAAGACGAATCCAGAGGACAGGTTCTGGAGAGAAAGCGCATGTAGACAGCATGCTTGGCGTTGCTTGCATACACTGAGATCTATTCTTTGGTGCTGCCAAGGCTGCGATAGTGGTGAGTTGCATAGAAATCTGATTGGCCACAGAAAGGTTACAGTAACAATACCACAGCATTATGTGCAAACACTGCTTGATTGCCCTCTTACCCTATCGCAGCCACCCTCACGTAGAAAGGGTAGTTCGATGCTGTCTTTTTACAAACTGCGTACATTGTGATATGAAGCAGTTAGCTCCTAGACCCTCCATCACTAAAATAAATACCTTAAGTAAGCTGCCCGCCCTTGAAGTTCTACGTCATCTAGGTTGATCGACAATTAAACAACCTCTGGGATACCGGGAAGACGTGCCACCAAGACGGGTTCGTATGGCCGTCTGCGCCAGGCACATTACGTCCAGGCTCAGTCAGTCACGACGCACGCATCAAGAACAGAGCTTCATCTTAGACAAGTGTCCATCACGGCACAACTATTATATGCCCGCTGTCTGCCACGCCACAAAATAGCGCTACCATATACAAAATACACATTGCTCATTCCCAAGCCGCTGTTTCCTATCATCGCGCTTGTCCTCGCCTCCAACCCCTTCTCCTCCCCTTCTTCCTCTCCACCACAGCAACACCATCAAAGCCGCTCCTTACCGCGCCAGTGACACCACATTTGAATGGCCATATCCAAGCTGCTTATCCTCGTTGTCATCGTTTGGCGCAGGTGTCCCGGGCGTGATAGTCAAAGCAGGAGGGCCGAGGGGATTGAGGGTGTTTGTGTTGGTAACGGCCGGTGCACTCTCCACGTGTTCTGCCTCGGCATCTTCCTTGTCGTCCTCCTTCACCTGGGATAGAGGGCGGGCAGGGGGTATCGTGCTGCCAGGAGACTCCGAATCATCGCCTTCTCGGCGCATAGAGCCATCCTCAAGGTTTGCGCCAACCATCTGCGCCAGGCTGCTAAAGTTGAACATGGGCTCACCGCCAGCACTTCCCGCGTCGCGATCTCCATCGTCGCTGTAGCCGCCGAGACTCAATCCGCTAGACCTAGGGTTTGGGTCGGCGCCCAGGTAGTTTTGCCCAGCGTAGCTGCCGACAGGGCTGTCGTTGCCCGACGATCCAACTGAGGAAGCATTGCTCATCTGTCTGAGATGCGATGCGCCTCGGGGAACGGATGCAGGCAGGGGCAAAGAGTTGGAGGACGAGCCCGGCTCGTCCTGACCATCTTGCGGACCTCGATCAACTCCCTTGCCCTTGCCCACAGCGCTCTGGTCCCTTCCCGTGGGCTCCGCTGGAGATTCCGGGGCGCTCGATGCTTGCGAGGCGCTTGACACTGTGGCCTCCATTCTCAAGTTGCTGGCTGCACTATTGCCACGCCGACGACCTAGGCCCAGAGACAAACTGCTCGCGCTCGCACCGCTGCCGCTTCCTCCGTAAGGATTGCCGCCCTTCTTAGCTGCTTTGCGCTCCTCCTTTTCCCGCCTCTTCGCTTCCTTACGTATAGCTTTCTCCTCCTTGCGCTTGCGGTCCTCTTCAGCCGCTAGTGAGAGGCGAACAGCTTCCATAAACATCATGTCCTCAAGTTCGTCCATTCGATTCCTGCGGCCGCCCAGTACCCCTCTCGATGACTCCCTAGCACCAGGCTCTGGTCCTTCGGCCGCTTCGCTCTGAATATCAGGCTGGCTTTGACTCGGCGCACTGGTGCTGGCATTGGTATTGTTTCCAGTGTTTCTCCTACTGAATCGTCCCGGTCGCAATATCGACCTCTGCTCATTTCCCCCCACCAGGAAAGCGGCGGTATGCAGGGCGGTAGCGGCAGCAGCTCTGCGGGCTTGGTGATTTCTCGCCGATGCGAGCTTCGAAGCCCAGTCGGGTCGTACGCGATCGGTGGTGATAACATTCGGCGCATTCGCCGACAAACTATGTGTGCGTCTACGGCCGGTGGGCGCAGGTGAGGTTGGTGGAATAGTGCTGTTCAGTGAGCTCTGCGAAGACATTGCTGTATTGTGCGAATGTATGCCAGGCGGAGACGCGTAGGCAAGACCTCGACGGAAAGGAGGGGGCTCGTAAGTGACGCCAAACTCGGGCTGTTGGCAGTACGGGCATGCTGATGGCTCCGAAATGAGCATTTCTGGCGGATCATCCGGGTTGAGGCCCTCGTTGGGATCTCTGGCCTCACCGTTAGGGTGGTGCTCAGGAAGATGAGGATCAGTGCGCTTGATCTGGACGAAACACTCGCTACAAATGGGCTGATCACAGCATCGAGTGTGGTTAAGGTAGGGCGGGTAAGAAAGGAAGCAGATGGGACAGTCGTCGGCATCCTTGTACAGAAAGACCTCGAGGGGCTGGCCGTTGACAAACGGGTCGTGAGGCAGGGATGTTTCCTTGGGAGCCAAATCAGTTGAGGAGCCATTACGGGATCCCACATTAAGAGCAGCAGCGAGCGCCTTGGCTCGCGGTTTGAATGGCGAGCTCGACTTGATTGCCCCAGCCGCGTTTGGAGAAGCGAGACCCGACCCGCTGCGATCTGATGCCGCTGAAAGAGTTCTAGGTCCCATCGGCACGGTCAGATTCTGCAGGTTCTGGCTCGATGATGACGGATTGTCGAATGGAGGTGGGGGTCGCGGTATGAGCTCCGGGTCGGGAGGTGCATCGGCGGGTGGTACTTCGAGGCCACGGGCAGCAGCAACAAGTTGATGTTCGTTCCAGCTAGAAGACCAATCATTAAGGCCTCGCCAGAACGGCGCAAGCTTCCTCTCAATCTATTCAAATGTCAGCTTACTGGAAACTCGAGCAATCGCGGATGACCAAGACGTACCTGTAGCTGCCTCACAACGGGCTTGCTGAAATCCTCAGTACCTGTATAGGTACCTAATGTGACCAAATAACCTCCATCAACATGCTCTTCACGGAGACTGCGCTCACGCTCCTTAGCCCGAGCCACTCGTTCCCTCTCCAGCTTTCTTGCTTCGCGCTCCTGCTTGGTTTCGCGCCGCTCGAACGGAGCATCTTGTTGGTTCCGGTCACGCGAAGACCCGCCGCCCATGCCGAACAGGTTGACCTCTGCCCTGCTCATGCGTCGTGAGGTTCTTGTGCCCACCTGTTGTAAGTGCTCGCGCACTGACGGGTCCCCAGGTGTCGAATGACGGCGGCCATTGGGGTCGGCGTCGGGACGTGACTCTTTTGTACTAGAATTGCCCATGTTGGAGAATTGTGAGACGGCAGTGGCTACGTAAGGTTAGGCGGATGGTGTGATCGCACACACAGGCCGCTGGTCGGATGCGGCGATGTCGGATTCGCCAACGGTGGTCTAGATACGGCTGAACGTCGATCGGGGTGTTGAGGACGGATGCTGTGGAATCTATACTGATGGCTCAGACTCGCTGAGAAAGGCAAGGTCGACCGAAGAGTCGTGCACTGGGCGAATATGAGCCGAGATGGGCTCGTGTTGATCGATGGCCGGCTGTCCCGCGGGGGATGAAATGCAAGAGGTGCGTCAGACGACGGGGGTCGTCAGCGAGAGCATTTCGCTTCAGCAGGGAGTCTGCTGTAGACGGAGAGGCGGAGAATACGCGACGAGGGCCTACGACGTCCGGTGTCGAAGGCAAGTTCTGTCGAGTATGCAGCGTCGGGAGAAGGTCCAAGTGATAAGGCTGCGACTGTGATAACGGCCGGAGGATGGATGGCCGCTGGTTGGAGGGGATGTCCTGTAGTGGGCACCCGGATCGCGTTGTCGCTAAGCAGGCCGGAGATTGGGGGGCAGCGGCGTAGCACCAGCCGAGCAAGAGAGGCTGGACTGGGTACGAATGTAGCTAGAGCTTGGCCGCGGGAGAAAAGGTGACCCCCCTGTTGTGCGCTGGCGGACAAGAGACCCCCGTGGCCGTGCCTGGATGTTGTTGATTGCGCTGATTTGAGGGCCCGTGAGCCAGGCGGATGGGTTAATGGTGAAGCAGCAAATGGCGGGGTTGACAGCACCAAGCAAGCAAGCAGCAAGTGAGCCGACCAGCTAGCGGTGCAGGCGTGGGAGGAAGAGGTGGAGATTGAGAGAAAAGAGTGTCTCGGAGAGGATAAGGGATGGACCAAAAGCTGTGCAGGTTGTAGCGGTGATGGTAAGCGGAGGATGATGATGTTGATGGAAAGCCCGTGGTTGCGATGTCGATGACACAGGAATGAGTTGTTGCCCAGACGGATTCCATTGGGGGAAGCTGCTTTCCACGCCTAAATCTCTACACTAACTGCCAGCTGCAGTACAGCAGGGCAGGCGTCGTAATCGCAGTGGGGGAGCTAAGGGGGGGAACTACCTATGGCGCCCGAGCGGGGCTGTTCAGTCCCCCAAGTCCACGCAACCAGTGCCTTAGAGACCGCTGCAATAAGGATAAGCAAGTGGCGTTCGCGGGCAGAAGTCGCCCAATCAAGCCCAAAATAGCTCCTAGCCTCAAACTAGCCCAATCAATTGCCGACATCCCATTTATTGCTCACTCAGATTTCAACATGATGCACGAATTACAAAATCCTCACGAGTCAATTGCACAATCTGTACTTTTATCCCGATGAATTCTGTGTCACCTCTCCCTCTGTTTAATTGCAGTGTTCTACGACTTCGCTGACCAACGGGATCACCTCCATTACTGCGTCAAACGTCATGGACTGACACCCCCAAATTCTTCAAACCTCCAACCATCCTTGAAACATCAAAAAGCAGGAAATTTTTCCAAACCAAGCTTCCTTGTTTCGCCTTTCTCCCTTCACTCGGTCTTACTTGTGCACACTGTACGGGGGTGCTCAAGCTGTGATACTACGTGTTCACGAGCTAAAAGCATCATGCGCGTGGTTTGCGGTGGTTGTGTCTCCGAGAGATCCGGGTGCCCTAGCCCTTGCGCGTTTGTTTGACATGCTAGACCTTGTATGACTGGGTACACCTTCATCTTGCGTTCTGGAGCCTGATATGATCACCGCAACATCAACAGTTAATTGATTGAATGTCTTTGCCGTACACATTTGACTGGCTCAGTTTGGGTAATTGGGCACGATGAGCTTGTATAATACCGCCCAGTCCGCCGCTTGGTGTCCAATATACTTCATAGTCAACCTGCGTCTATGTCTAAGTAATTCCAACTGCAGATAGTACATCATCTATGTTCATTTCATCGTGACTACATGGTATCTCCCAACGCCTCTACCTCGTCGGCGCCCACGCCTGCAACCAATCCCTCATCCTCTCCAGATTCCCCTTCTCCGCCTCCGCCGCAGCGATGCACCACTCCAGCTCCCACAGCCCTTCCGCGGCCACCATCTCCGCCAGCTTGCGGCTCCTCTGGCTCGTTTCGTCGGTGCAAAAGTACAGCGACTCATCCATATTTGTAACATCCGCGAGCAGCGGCTTGACCAGCGGAAGCACTTCTCTGGTGCTCGAGGGCTTTGGCTCGAGTCCCGCGTTGGCCCTTCCGGTCTTGCACCACGGGTTTCCGCAGTGAGTCTTGCCGCAGCCCGTCATCAGCTGGCCCAGGTATCGTCGTTCGATGCGCCGTCGCAGCGCCTTGCCCTCTGGATCGTGCATGCTCACATACAGTGGCCCGAAGCAGAGCGAGCAGAGCCCAACGTCGTTGGAGCCCTGCTCGTCTGAAGCTGCCTGGCGAACCTGACCCCTTGAGCCGACACCGAACATTGTCCTGCCGCAGTTTGCGTTCCGGCAGACCGGCGGCTTGAGTCGCGACACTTTGTCGAGCTCGTGGTGCTTGAGATGTGTCTCCATGTCTTTCAACCGGACAATCTTGTCGCAGAGGTGGCACTCTGTTGTTCGCGTGCCGTCGGCGAGCTCGTGCGCTGTTAATCCCGAGAGCACCACTTCTGGGCTGGGGTTGAAAGGGTCGCCCTCCTGAGGAACTTCGAGATGACAGAACCGGCACAGAATCAGCTTTCCGGGGCACACACTTGTCTGATGCCTCGCCAGATCGGCCAGTGAGTTGGTTGAAAATTCGCAATGAGGACATTGACGCTGCGTGTGAAAGATGTCGTCATGTTTCGACCTGCTTAATGTTGAGTTTCCAAAAGCGCCGTCCTTTTCGCAATGCCAGTGTGCCTCCCATTCTGGTGAACCCTTCTTGAAGACCGTCTTGCAGTCCGGACACGTAATATTATTCCTTCGACAGAAGTTTTCATGAAGGACCATGGTTTGCTTTGGGACGTATTGTAAGCAATTGCTGCATTGCGTTTCGTCTGGCGAATGTTCCTGTCCATGGCCATTAACCCCGTTTGATTCGGTCTCGGTTCCGTCTGCTAAGCTAGAGCGGACTCGTAATGAATACTGAAATGTTGTCGCGGATTCTTTGGAGGCATTCGGGTGTTGATAGCCGTGCACCGATATCGAGATCTGTTCAGCGCCTTCAAGCTCGACGTTGGTAGGGCTGATAGCCACCCGCTTCACTCCATTCACTGCTGGTGAAAAGTCGCCAAACACATGAGCAGTTTCCCGAGGAGGCGCACGTTGCCGGGAAGACCTCGGTGTGATAAAAACATCGAGTGCGTCTTCGTCTTCGTGCGTGTTCAGCTCAACGGCAAGCGGTTGAGATCGGTTCCAGGACGGCAAAGTGTAATCGACGTATTCGCCCTCGAGGACTTGTCCGTCAATAGCCTTCCATATGTCAATCTCTCCGCCTGCAGAGCTGCCGCCTGTATTTCCTTGCTGTGTAGACATAATACGCCTGAGCGTTTCCCGGGCCTGCTCCTCGTCAAGGGCTTCAATGTCAACTTCAAGGTCCGTGTCCACCACACAGATACCGTCTCCGTCGGGAGCAACCTTGTCAACGAGCAACTTAAACTCTTCGCCGCGTGCGCCCTTTACTGCCAGCATGGAGCCTTTGCTGAGCGTGGTAAAGTTGTCTCTGAGCTGGCGCTCGAGCAGCGGCTTCCAGTCGTCCGGGTTGTATCCAGCCTCCAACGGCCTGAGCCGCACATAGGTTCCCTTGGGCAGTTGCCGTGCCTCCACCGTGATTTGTGTGCTGTCAATGTCCATTGTCGTACTGTCGATCGCTTCGGCATCTTTGTCTGAAGGGTCTTCTGGCTGGCTGAACGACAGACATTCCTCTTCTTGTATTCCTAAAGCCTCCGCCAGCCATGAGCTCAATCCCAAAGTGCCCTCTGAAGCGGAAAACTCTCGAATGCCGGCAAAAACTGCATTATTATTCCTCGGGTTGACGAGACGAAAGGTGAGAGGATTCGGTAGTTGCTGTGCGCTATCGGCGTCGCTCTGCGGTGCTGCGGCGTAGGACCAAGGGCCTGGTCGGTTGGTGGTCGTCGAGGGTCGAGATCGAGCGGCTGCGAGGAGCTGTTCGAGAGCGGATTGGGGGAGGAGGATCTTGTCGCCGCGGAGATTCTTGGTCGCGACAACGGAGGGATGGGCGACCGGGAATGCGCCAGACCAGCGCAAAGGGGTCGGTTGCTCCATGGTTGATTGTAATCGATGCGCTGCGCTGTAAGGTAGCGATGGTTTGGAGGGGTCAAGTCAGACTTGGTGGGGGAAGATGCGAATATGTTAGGGCGTCAATCAGTCGCTCGCTATGAAATGAACAATGCAGGCTGTAGGTAATTGAATCAATTCCAAGCGCAGTTGCTATCGGCGCAGCATGTTGTTAAGTTACAGGACGCGGTTGACAGGTCGCGATGGCGATGCTCAGTCAGCGGATTCGGTGACGTTCTTCGAGCATCGTCCAGAAAAGACAACCCCTACCCGTTCTGGGTTAAGTTCAATCACTGATTGCTGATTGCTTTTCAGGGTCTGATCACGCGTCAGAGCGCTGCCTCAACTTTGAAAGAAGCCTTAGGTAAGCTTGAAGCAGCCCTGGATCGGTACCTAGCTTCTGCACGGACCAATGAATCTCCGAGTTCCTCGTAAGCTGTCGCCATCCGGACATTTCATCGTTCACTCATGGAGATCAGTCAGCACGGCGTGATACATTCCATTCAAGGTACAGTGCCGGTTCAACATTCAGCGGTCACTCGCACGTGCATGGGCAGGTTCATGGCGATCAGCATGTTGTTCGTCGACTGAAGCAGCATAATGATATCAGAGATCCGATATCAGGGCGGTCATAACCTCGAATGGCGCTATGCTCGATGCCGAGTTCGAAATAGAGTATTCCAAGACATACCTGAGAGGGCGGAAAGGAAACCGACATGTTCAAGGAAGTAGAAGGTTTCTCTACAGCTCAGCATGATGATCATGGCCTTATTGGCAAGGCGCACGACGCAATCTCGGTCAGATCCACGTTGGGATTACAAGTCCAGAGAAAACAACCTCTGGGCAATCCCTGAGACCTCCCTTGCACTCGTCGCCAATGTCAAGAAATTATTTTCCGGCGATTCTGATTTTGCTTCTCGCGTTCACCTTGTCATGGATGCCCTCCTCCGCTGTCCGCCCTTTAGCCTAAACAGCCGCAGCTGATGCAGCACCGCTATCATGGTCATGATGGATGCACTGCCGGCACGCGTCTCCGAACAACGCAGACACAAACGCAATTCAGGACGGCAGCTGTGCCCAATGCCAGCTGTACCGGTCATACCTAGAAGCACACAAAACGTGGAGTAGAGACTGGGCAGCGCATCGTCCAACAAGAACAGGCCAGCTCATCCAGCTGTGCATGTCCCATCATCCCTGGCCAGATTCATCATTCGTCGACGCCAGCTGTGCCCAGCTCAAGGCCATGATGAGGCTTGAGGGGGCTTGACGCTTGGCAAAAAGTCTTGGCCCCACTCGCCCCGGGCTTGGTACGATCTTCGAGCGGACCCCCCGGATTCTGGTGCGTTGATCAGGTCAAGTGTTGAATTACATAGAGATCTGATTGGCCCGCGCAGGCCCACTATAGGGGCTATGCGCTATTATCTAGAGCCACGGGCTATAAGCCTCTTTATAATAAATTAAGGCTCTTTTAATTACCTATTTACGGCTTTAAAGGTGGCTTAATTAAGCAGTTTAATAGTTATAAGCCCGGATAGGAGTAATCCTAGTAACTTCCTAAGCGACGAGCGGCTATAAACCTACCTTTAAAGTATTAGGGTTAGGAT
>JADBHU010000181.1:0-145782 GCA_017140155.1 Fusarium devonianum | reverse complement strand
GGCGTGGTCTCGCAGGCCATCCACCCTGGCCCGAAGCTCCCGGGGAGAACGAGCCATCGGCAGCATATGCCTGCGATCAACTCACACAAGATACCACAACACACTTATCCAAAAAAGAAAAGGGCAAAAATAATGATCACATACAACAGCGGGGATTCGCTGGTCGTCACCGACCCAACTACTAATCCGCCCCTCATCGGCTTATCTATGGGAGAGCGGACGGGATCCCGAGTTTTCCGATGGGTATGGTCGTATGTGAAAGAGTAGGAGGTAAATTCAACTCAAGAGTGGCTGTCAGCAAGATCATGGCCGTTGGATCTGGTTGCCACGCTCAGGACACGAGGTCATCTCCATTACTTTCAAACTCAACATGAATCAGGAATGATATGTTTGCTCGTGGACCTTTCTTAGCCTCAAATTCAAATTCAAAGGGCGGTCAACAAACGGCTGTGCACACAGGATCTGATGATGTGATTCACAGTTGACGGTTCGCAGCATTTCCAACCGGGAGTGGGCAAACCGCAAGAAAGACACGGGATATCCGGGTCTCTTCAATCTCAGCAGGCCCTCGAGGATTCTTCTGTTTACCTCTAACTTTTTCGCTGTTCGTCTTATTTGCAACCCACCAACTCGTCCCCTGCTCATTCGTGGGGATATCAACAAACGAAACACGCCTGCGTGCCGTGATAGTGAGGTTGGCACTGCAAATAAGCGAGCGAGCGAGCAAACTCTGCATCAACAAAAAGAGGGCACAGCAGGAATATTTCAGGCCTTCGATTTATATGAGTTTTCTTTGCTTGAATGCTCTTTTCCTCCACGTCTACTGCACCTGTACAGTACTGAACCACGCAGCATGACACGATCTGGTCAGGAACCTCCACCACTCGGGAGTCAACAGTCCGAGAGAGCCTCAGTATGTGAAAACATCACTTTGTATATTCACTCAGCTTTTCCTATGGGTTGAATTTGTCTCGGCAATTCTTCCAAGCACACCCTCCTCTCCTCTCCATCGCCCCGACCCCCAGTCACTCCTCCCTGCTTCAGCCCATATTTATCCTTCATCACATCTCGTCGTCGGCTACTTAGGCCCAAGACCCCGATGCCTTTCTTGCCGTGTGCTGTTTTCCAACTTCTTCGCTTTTTTCTCCATGGCATTCTTTGGCTGACCCCAATTATCCAGGAGCATTCCCCTACCGAGACAATGCCGACCCAACCACAAATCATCGTCGCTTCCGACCCCGGGACAAAAGCGAAAACTCTCCCAACTACAAAACCAGCGAGCCAAGACCGACTCGAGAAAGAGCACGAAGAGTGGACGGGATACCTCGACGAAGCCTGGGCGGGCCCTGGTTGGATACCGCAGGATGTTCGCGAAGCTACATTCAAGAAGCAATCCGGCCCGACCAGGCAACTCGTGCTCACCATGAAGAAAATCACCGAGCTAGCTCTGAAGATGCACATCCGCTTGCCTTCACTTTGGGACGGGAACTCTGCTGACGGCTACCTACGCAACGCCGTTGCGGAGGGCACGAGGCCACGACTGACGACGAAACTGGCTAAGGAAGTCTATGATGAAATGATGGGCGACAAGAGTGCAGCGAACTCTGAAGAACGAGACACCATTGAGGAACCTGACGATGATTCGACGCCAGTCGGACGAACCCCAGTCCAGGCAGTGGCTTCACTGCGAACGGCTGTCGCAAAAGACGGGCTGCAAGTACCTCGACTGCCCGCCAAGGCCAAGTCTGATCCTGACTCCAACAAGCCCAGTGATCCTCAGCCTAGTGAACACGAAGACGACAAGATTCTCCCTCTTGTATCAGACCTCCTCCCAAAGAAAAAGGCCAAGCCAAAAGCAAAGGCGACTGGCACTGCGACCACCGGACGAAACTCATCACCAGTCGTGAAAAAAACATCAAAGGCTCCGGCTCCGGCTGCCCAGCACAATCCCGAAAAGACTCCAGGACACAAGGTGACAGCCCCAGCCTCCCAGACCATTGTTTCGACGACCAACTCGGCGGCTCAGAAGCGCACGAGGGAGGATGCCAGCCCAGCCCCGGGAACACCAGAGGCCAAAAGGACTAGGACGACCCGGCTGGAATCCGAGCATCGTGATGAAGACTCAAAAAGCCTGACAGCTTCCAAGCTATCCAGGCAGCTCACTCTCGACGTCAAGATGACAGACGACGTCCTCAATCTCTTGTGCGAGATAACTGTGGGCAAGCTCGGCAGCGAACTTGGAATCACCAAGAGCTTGCGTCTTCTGGATCCCCTGTGGTTTCGAGTCGACGAGACGAAACCCTTGCCTCTCGGACCTCGAAACATCAGAGACGGTGAAACACTGTGTTTCCCCATTCACCATGCCGAGCATCAACATTGGACCATGGCCGTTGTGCGCATACGCGAGAGCGAGATTACTTTCAACTTTCATGACTCTGCGCCCGCAAAAGGATGCGCGGAGATAGTGTACAAGCGTTTCAAGGAGTGGATGGAGCAGAATCGTCTAGACAAGTGTCTGCAGTTCTATCGCAAGGTTTGTCGTAGCCTAATGCCTCACCTTTCTCTGTTTATGCGCTGACTCTTTTCCTCCGCAGAGTAATTGCCCCCGCCAAGAAGACGCAACGAGCTGCGGCATCTTTAGCCTTGCTTGTCTACGACATGACCTCCAAGGCGAGGACTGTCCTGTTCGACTCAGCACTTTGACCGAGATAGCAAACCTGATGTCAACATTGCGCACGATCGACAAGGACCTTCTCCCGTCTTATTTTACTCGCACTCTTGGAGGCTTTGGCGAAGCTTGCCAAGGTGAAGAGAAGGTATCCAGCCATGATGAAAAGCCTATCCAGAATGTCGACGATAATATATCTGAATCTTCGCAAGTATCATCAGAGGCAGTTCCGAGCGAGCCAGTGGCAGCGATCCCTCTCTTGGCTACACAAATTGCTGAGCAACATTTGCTTTCGTCTACCACGGTCAACTCAACTCCCCCCACATGCGAGGACATGAGCTCATGCACGGCAACACAGGAGGTGACAGAGGATCCCTTTGACATTTCGGCAGTCCTCGGCAAGCACAATCTTGAAGGTTGGCGCACCATCCGCAACGACGTGCGCTCTACACTCGACTCGGCGGTCCATGAACACGACGAAGCCAAACTCAGCCTCTTGAAGCTGACGGCCAAGCAAGAAGCCGTGGACGAGCTGTCTGGACACATCGTCCAACATTTGCACGATTGCAGCATTGCCACCAGCGAAGAAATAAGCAAAAAGGCCTTCAAACATGAGTCTGGTGATGAAATTTGCTTCCACGAAATATGGAAAGGATGGATCGACACTATGCAATCCTGCTACAAAGACGTATACCGAGGAGTGACGAAAGGTGCAGAAGGAGCCATGCTGCAATATCGATCGAGGATCGCGCAGAGCATCCAGGAGACCCAACTCAGAATCTCCCAGAAAGAAGAGGAGATCGAAAAAGCGCAGTCAAAGATGCAACGATTGGACATGGTCTGTGAACTCAAGCAGAAGTTGACGCAGCTGTACGCGGGAGGCCAGATGGATCTGCTGATTTGAATGATTGGGAGGCCACTGTTCTTTATGAAAACTGGTAATGGAGGGTGAAGGGTGATCAGAAAAGGAGTCGGGAAAGATTGCGGTCTGTTTTAGATTGCTGAGAATCTGAGTGTCAAGGGCGATTTACGTCGTCGGTCAAAAGAGAGTCGGCCCATTGCTCGACATTGACCCAAATAGCTCAGTTTTTACTCCCCGAATACATGATAACGCTACGGTTCACATTTAGATACTTTTGGAGAGAGAACCCTGCATGGCTAGGTTCGATTGCTACTCGCAATATTTACAAAAGTAATTCTACACCAGAAGCCACCCACACCATCCAATGCCTGACATCTACGCAGCACAAATACTCGCCTGCCGTCCAGCACCCTCCGCAACAATCCTCGGCACATCCTCCGCCAGATCAGCAGTATACTCGTAGAATTCAGCCGGATCAAAGACATCTCCCGTATTCCCCGCCGTGTCGCCGCTCGTGTTCTTGAAAACGCTGCCGGACTCGTTGAGCTTGGCCGTGTCGTCGGCGGTGATTGGGTTCGCGACGTCCTCAAAGTAGCAGTTCTCGAGACGCATCTCTGTGCTGCCGCGCGCGTAGTGGCCGTACGATGTCTGGCCGACGAGGTAGTTGTTGTACAGGTGGGCGTGCTTGACGTTGTCGACGGAGGGGTTGCGCTGGGTGGTTTGGTCAAAGAAGTTGTGGTGGAGCGTCATCTCGGAGACGACGTTGTCGGTCCAGCCTGTGGTGGTTAGATGGCGATCTTTGGGGGTACTCAAGGTGCTTACCAATGCCAAAGGCTTTGTTGTGGTTGCGGAGGATGGTCCATGAGACGGTCAAGAAGGTGGTGTCTTTGCGGCTATCAATGAGGCCGTCGCCGCCGTGCTCGAGATGAACGTGGTCGATCCAGATGTTTTCGCAGGTATCCTTGAGACGACATTTAGCATCTATAACAGCAACAAATTGCCGAGACTTACCATCTGGATGCCATCAAAGTCCTGAGTTTTGCCCTCCTCATCGCCCTCGACGTACGTATTGCCTTGCCGACATGTTAGCCCCCCTTCCTGATACATGCTTCAGGAAACTCACCGATTCTGAGGTTGCGAATGATTACATTTCGCTGGCTCTTCAGAATGAAGCCACCCTCGTTGATCTCAGCATTTGCGCCAATACCAACAATCGTCTTGTCCGAAGTAACCTCGATCTCCTTGCCCTTGGGCGTAATCGTGATTGTCCCCTTCACCTTGATCACATACTTGCCCTCCTCGCTGGCATACTTCTCGAGATCTTCCTGCGTCTCCACGACGACCACCTCGCCACCGCTGCCTCCCGTGGTTCCGCCGTTGAGAGAAGCGAAGCCATCGGGGCTGCCGCTGCAGTCTCCCGCGGAAGTACTAGGAACAGCAGAGGCAGAAGCAGAAGCGGAAGCAAAGGCTACAAGAGTGTTGATATCTGCGAGAGGAGTGTTGATGGGGGTGGCGACGTCTGCGGCCTCGGACTCGCGAACGATGGTCTGAAGTGTTGTAGGATCCTGCTTGATTGCAAACCAGTTGCCCCAGTAGTTACCCCAGTCAAAGGCCGGCTGAGTCGGGACAGGGTTTGTCACATCGTCCGCAGGAGTAGGCTCAGCAGCAACAGGCTCGGTGGGTGCAGGATTGAAATCCTCGTCAGCAGTGGTCGGGACAGCAACACTCGTCGGCTCATCGACAGGCTCGATGGATTCAGCTGCGGAAGTGGGCGCAGCAATAGTGGGCGCAACAGTGGCAGGCTGCTCAGCCTCAGAGGTGACACTTTCATTGCTTGGCTCATCAGATGTGCCCGTTCCACTGACATAGCTCGAGTCGATCCAAGACGTTGAACCCAGGATATCGCCAATGGCCACCTCGGCACTGAGCTGCTGAGAGAAACTCGCTCGATCACCACCGGCGCCATCGCCAGTGTTGCCAATCTCGCCGTAGTAGACGTTGTCCGTCGGGTTGCTGCCCCACGGAAGCCAGCCAGCAGAGTTGACGACGGCGCCGAGGTTGCTGTTCTGGAAGACGACGCGGGCGTATTCGCGCCACGGGCGGCCGAGGTAGGTTGCGCCGTCTTCAACTCCAGAGACTGCCTGGACGGTCGACTTGTTGATGACGTACCAGGAAGGGTTGCTCTCGCTGTCGCGGCCATTTGCCGTGATGTAGCCCTTGCCGACGACGCCGATGGTGCAGCTCTCGAACCAGGCAATGGCCTCCTGGCCAAAGATGAAGTCGGTCGCACCCTCGATGTAACTGCCGTGGAAGTAGTGGGTGCCCTGGTTGGAGAGGACAGTGTCCTGGTATCCAGAGAACTGGCATCCGTAGTAGCCTTGCTCAGACCCGTAGGCGCTTAAGGCAATGGCCTGCGTGCCTTGGCCTCGCGAGTTGACAACGTTGATGTTGTACACCTTGAGCCCACTGTTCTTGGCCCGAAGCGTGCCGGAAGAGTCATTGTCGCCGGCCTCGTCCGCGCCGAGGCTGTGGGTGAGGATGACCTGGTTCTTGGAGTAGTCCTGGTCATCCTCCGTGTATCCGTAGATAGTGAGAGCGCCGGCCGAATCAGGGATCAAGACCTGCTCTTCGTATGTCCCAGGCTGGACAAAGATGACAGCGCCGCCAGATGAGACGGAGTTGACGGCTTCCTGGATGGAGGAGAAATCTCCGCCTTGGCCAACGACGATGGCACCGCTGGGGGCTTCTGTGCGGGCAGCGCCAAAGGTACCCGCCACCAGGGAGGAGACCAAGATCAGATATGACTTGAACATGGTGTAAATGGGGTTCCGTAGCCCGACGGAACGAGTGAAGCGAAAGAAGTAAAGTGAAAAATGAAGGAAAGTGACAGGAGCGAGTACTGAAGAGAACGAAAGACGAGGATGACAATACTCAGAAAGGAACTTTATAAAGAAGAAGTGCGGTGATTTTATAGAAGTTTTACCAAGCTATAAAGTTGTCAGTTAAGCTGAGACAAGGTTAAACATCCCGGCGCAGCCTGCCCGTCGCTGAAACGAACAAGTTTCAAGACACGGGATTCCACCAATTGCCCACGACGAGAGCCCTGCCGAGTCTGGGATGTCGCATTGTAACTGAGACGATGGTATAAGCTTCCTTACGGAAAATCTGCTGATCGGCTCGATGATTGTTTAAGTGAAATCGAGGAGCCTGATGCTATAAATGACTTTGCTGTAAGTCGTACAGCGCGGACCTCCTGATGTCCGTTTCAAGGCCCCCTGCCAGTTTGTGGCTAAGAGACAGAGCCAGCAACGTGCGCAAGTAGCAGCTGGTCTTGATTGTAGCCTTGGCATAGTACTTCTCGTAGCAACGTGTGCAAGGCATTCTCATTGCCAACTGCCTTTCACCTCTTCGCCAGCGGCAATTCCCATGCTGCAGCACCTGTTGCCTTTGGATGATTCCCTAATTGCAGTGCAAGGGTCTCGATTCCCCACAAGCCAGCGAGTGGACTCGATCAAGGCTTGAGCGGGATGCTGTGGGGAAATCTTGGTGGCTACTTGCAAGATTATCCAAGAATTCAGGTCGTCGGAACATGCACAACGGAGAATTATTTAGCCATGATCAGATGCTTCCCTGTGCCCCTGCAAAAGCTCTCTAGCTTTGTCTGTCACGGCCGAGAAGCAAACCTCAGCCGGCCTGTTTCTGGCTGTCAGGCCCGTATTTCCCCTACTTAAGCCGAGCTATTGAACGCCATTGCCGAGACTCTCACCAGTCGGATCTCTGCACGCAAGTGACAGTGGCGCCAAATTGACGCTAAAAACCAATAGTTTCAACGTGAAATTATTCCCAGCTCGGATTTGCTTGGCCTAGTTATGATTTCTTTCGAGAGATGAAAGTCCGCCGCTCTTTGTTTTCTTCCTTGACGGCTCGTCGCAACGTCTCAAGTTGGTGATCATCTTCTGGCTGTGCGCCAAACCCAGCAGCTTCACCGCACCACGCTCATTCCAGTCTTTCAAAATGGCCGCTCCCTCCATTCTTGCTCTTCTCTTCCTCTTCACCCTGGGCGTTGTTTCCGGCCCCTGCAAGCCTCCCATCATGATCGACGACGACCACATTCTCAAGTGCGGCGATTTCGAGTGCGGCCAAAACCCTTTTACAATCTCCGACGACAATGAGGTAGGAGGCCACATCACCGAGCCTGGGTACAACTCCGACAAGAAGTTTCAGTCGTACAGCATGATCGACAACAACCTGCTGGAGATGTACCAAGATATCTACACCAGCGGAAACATCAATTACCAGTGCGACTACATGTGGTATTTCGAAAAGTACTACGAGACCACCTACGACGACGGCGACGTCTACGTCCCCTACATCCGCTTCTACTTCAACGAGGAGCGTGTCGGAAACCGTTATCCTGAGGGTGAATGGGAGACGGGCGTTTGGATGTCTGGCAGCATTGAGTTCACGACGACAGAGGGAGGCAAAGATCGTCTGTGGATTGATGCCGCCAGCCCTCAGCCCATCTACGGCCCAGGTGGCGGCGACAACCGACTTTGGATTGACCAGATCAATTGCTACAGAGTTTGAGAGCCAGGCAAACAGGTTGGTTCCTGTGATCAGCGCAACGGGACGAAGAACTGCGAGTGTAATTTATAGCTTTCATGAACAGGCTGATTGTCCATACTTCTCATGCGTTTCATATCGTTATCATTTTCTAGGCCCTCATCACCCAAGCGTTCATCTTGTCCCTATATAGATATAGCAGTCATTCATCCTGCCCGTACCCTTGGCTTCTCTTCTGCCCACGAACAAGCTTTGTCATCCGGTTCAACCTCATCTATCCCACTCACCTGCGACATGCGCGGCAATTTGGCTATTGGCAATCATCTACCGGGAAATACAGCAATATCTAACTCTACCCTAGAGCTTTGTCCCCAGTCGTCTCAAGCCCTCATTGCTTGAAGGCTGCTTTAAAAGACCTTCCTCAACTGCCTTGATCTGAAGGGCAAGCAAACGCGAGTAGCTTCTGCAGAGAGCCAAGTTTCCGCCCATGAACCAAAAGCGCGGGTGACCGCTGGATCGCCACATCTATCAGACAATTAGCAACCGTGCAAGTCGACATCACCAGATATAAATTACTTACCGATCTGATTTCACCTTCTTCATCCAAGTCCCAGATATCACCCACGCGATCAGCAACCTTGTCACCCAGTACCTTTCTCGCCGTAGATCGCATCCCATCGTAGCCTGTTGCGAGTACAACGATATCGGCATCCAGCTTTGAACCGTCCGCAAGTACTAGGCCACCTGGCTCAAAGCGAGCAATTCCCCTCGGGCTTGATTGAACCTTGATCTTTCCCTCCACAATGAGCTTGCTGCAGCCGACGTCAATGTAGTAGCCACCACCGCGGGTGATGTACTTGCGCCAGATGCCGCTTTTGTCAGGGCCAGAGTCCAGGGCGAAACCTGCTTTTGTCAAGCCATCCAGTGCATCTTTCTCTAGGGCACTGATCTTCTCCGTCTGGCTCACGTTGAGAGCAAACTGAACGGGAAAGGGGAGGCTCTGAGCATAGACGTCGGCATCATCTGTCGGTGGGCCGCCCTCTTCGTACAGGCGGGCATGCTGCAGAGGGACTCCTTTGTCGACGGATATAAC
The DNA here is from genome assembly GCA_017140155.1 of Fusarium devonianum. Lineage (NCBI taxonomy): Eukaryota > Fungi > Ascomycota > Sordariomycetes > Hypocreales > Nectriaceae > Fusarium > Fusarium devonianum. Next base: position 136,596 of record JADBHU010000181.1, on the reverse strand, counting down.
ATAGGTGCCTCCCCTCTGGAGCATTGTGACTTGGCCTGCGCCATTCTCGTAGAAGTTTTGGCAGATATCATGGCTGCTGTTCCCGGATCCAACAACGACTACTTTCTTTCTGCCGAGGTCACTAAACTTGGAGGCGTCTGTGTGCTCAATTCCATGGTAGACTGTACCATTGAATTGTTCAGTGCCGGGGAACGTCGGAATGATAGGATCACCTGATTGTCCAGTGGCAAGAATAACATGACGGGGCCTGAGGGTTCGCTTGGAGCCGTCGTCGTGCCGAACAGAGACAGTCCATGTTCCGCTGTCGTCGTCGTACTCAGCTCTCTCGATAGTTGTGCTGGTCCACACGTTGAGCTCCATCACGTTTGCGTACGACTCTAGCCAGTCTGCGAGTTTGTCCTTGGGAACGAACATTGGCCAGTCAGCAGGGAAGGGGAGGAAAGGCAAATGGCAGAGGTGGATGGGATCGTGCGTCATCAGAGTCTGCATGTGGTGGATTGTTAGCCAAGAGGACATATGTCTTGTTTAGAACGTAAGAAAAACGTACCCGATACCGTTTTCGCCAGTTGTCGCCAACTCGTGCGTTTTTGTCGATAATTAATGTTGGTAGTCCAACGTGACGCAAACGAGCTGCGACATCAATTCCGGCTTGACCTAGTAGATGGTGTCAGTCAAACAAATCCAAGAAGACGAATCGTCCTGAGATCTCTCAACTAACCTGCGCCGATAACGAATACAGTAGGGTCCTCATCCAGAAACTCCTTCTGTCTTTCTCTCCTTTCTCCCCAAGTTCCGCCACGAGGATCTACATAGCCATGCGGCCGTCGCGAGCCAGATTGTTCTTCAAACGATTTAAGTTCCTGGAGCGTAAAATTGATAAGAAAGCCTTTCCAGACATCGTTCTCACTCGAGACAAGACGTAGCATGCCCTTGCCACGGCCGACCGAAGTCTCAAACTCAAACATGGATTCCACCCAGTGCACGTCGGGAGTCGCCGTCTTGAATCCAGGCTGAAATTGTCCATGGTCGCGAGGACGGATGCTGAGGAGGGTCGACGTGCTTTGGTGCTTCTTGATGTAGGCGGCCAGCCTTTCCGATCCTTGGATGGTGCGAAAGTCCCAGGAGAAGCCGAGGAGATCGCGGATCCAGGCGTCTTCGTGGAAGATTGAGGCAAGCTCTGTAGCGGTGCCGGACTTGACGACCTTGTGAAAGCTCTGGAGCCACTGGGTAACGATATCGCGGGCAATCTCCGCGGATTGAGCCTGGGACTCCGTGAAGTGAGGCAGCGTGATGATATGTTCGTGGCCGGACATGGTGGGCAATTGAGCGCAAGTCCAAGTTGTATCAATTCAGAGATGAAAGAACACGGAGGGATCTCCAGTACTTTAGAAATTCATCGCACGCGCCGCTACGCAGAAATGCTGCAAGCCGCAAAGTGGAACAATGCGTGATCAACTATCCTGCCTCTCAGTGGCCACACTGTGAAACTTGTGAGTGCCGAATGAGGTAACCCGCCAGCTCAGGGAACGAGTCGGCCTGGACTGAGGCGTTCTATTGTTCAGTGCATCGAATTAGGAAAGCCTTTCGGGCCATGTCTTCCCATCGGCGATGATACGGCCCGGGTCTTTTACCATCTTTTATTCGTTGAGTCCGCAATCGCAATGTCGCACAGTAGGCGGTCCGGATGCTTCGTGAGGGGGTTAGCATGCGTGGGGGCCCGTCGGGGTAATGTTGACCGAGGAGGCTTTTGGTGATGTCAGAGATGATTTACAGACCTAGTTACAGTCCACTTGAGAGAATGGGTCTGATCAATCACAGCATCACATATATAGAGATTCTCATGGCAATTATAGAAGTCAGCCAAAGGCTTTTCAGTCGCACTATTGCTAAAGCTACAAGTCGAGTACGAGGAACTCCGGTGAGTACGGTGCTAGCAATGCAAAACAAGTTGTCCATCCTACCCAAGCCCAGAATCAGGAACCCCTTCAATCAGATTCTTGATGCCCTCGGCTCTCCCTGTCTTCTCCCAAGCCATGATTGCGTCTTTGAACGGGGTTATACTGGACAACAGCATCCCGGGCCGAATTTGCCCTCCTAATATCATGGACAGCGCCATCTTGTAGTCCCCAGATCCATATCTAAAGCACCCCCGAACCTTCAACTCCTTCTCAGAAAGTGCCAGCATAGGGATATACATGAACGCGTTGCCTATACCCGTTTGAACATAGCTTCCGCCCATCCTCAGAGCAAAGATGCCAGTCTGGACAGATTTCTCAGCCCCTGACGCCTCGATCACTGTATCTACCCCGTCTGGAAGTCCAAGCGTGTTCAGAATGCGTGAAGCGCCGTCTTCGCTTGATTCTGCGGGGTCTGCCAAGATGGTCTCGCAATCGACGAACGTCTTTGCAAACTCGAGCTTCTTCTGCCGAATATCCACGAGTATCGCACGCTGAGCACCGAGAGCTTTGGCCACTGCGGCGCAGAGGAGTCCAACCGTGCCAGAGCCCATGACAACGACGGTCTGACCATACTTGATATCGCCTAAGCGGGCCGCGTGAACTGCAACTGCCGCAGGTTCTACTACGACAGCTTCCTGCAAGCTGACTTCGTCTGGCACCTCGTAGACAAAGTCTTCTGGCGCAAGAAAGTATTTGGTCAGACAGCCGTGAACGTCGGGGGGTGCTGCTGCAAACTTCATCTCGGTGCACAGGTTGTAGGATCCGTCTTTGCAGAAACGACATCGTCGACAGGGAAATCCAGGCTCGATGGCCACTTTGTCGCCAACCTTTACTGAGGTGACGGCGGAGCCTATGGAATGTATGACGCCTGAAGCCTCGTGTCCGACTACCAGAGGCTGCTCTGAGTTGACTTTGAGTCCGATCCCTCCGTGTCGCCAAAAGTGCACCTATCTTACGATTCAGGTCTGATTCATCAATTGCACCAGAGCTCTATTATGGTGAGACTCACGTCGCTGCCACAGACTCCTACGTATTTGATGCGGATAATAACATCATGACTGTCCTTGATTGACGGAATCGGCTGATCTTCAATTTTTGCCGATTTAGGGCCGTAAAGAAACCACGATGGGTTTTGCATAGCAGGAAAGGTTTCGATTGTCATTTTCTCTTATTAGAGTCTTTCAGGTAGCAACTAACACAAGGAGCGGGCAGCATTTTATTGAAACGGGAAGAATCTTAAGGTTCATCTCTGACGTATTGAAACGTAAGCGCTTGGCCATGTACTCACCGTCCTGTTGTGAGCTTACGTTCGCCACCATACACACTGTGTTAGACAGACGCGGCGCGATCGAAGCGCGCGAATAGCAATAGAGGCTTATCGATTCAGCTCAAGGCAGGTCTCTGAACAACTAATCTCCTTACTGGTTAAAAAGCGAGTTGACTAGTTGAGGTAGGCTCATCTTCAGACGGAACTCAGCCCAGGACAGGCCTTAAGAGCTTCTGACAAGGTAACAACGACAATCATGGTTATTCGCTAACTAAAACAAAAGGTCAGCGTACAGCAGCTGCTAAGATATCTTCAAAAAGGCGATTTCGTCTCGTTGGTACAGAGCATCAAACGCGAACGACTACGAAGTTTTGCAAAGGAAATCTCCCAGTGTTACAAGAATACAAAGACTAAAGGTGAAAGTCATCGTAGATTAGACTATATATGACTACTTGATACAAAACTCATCACGGTTTGCACGTTAAGATAGTTCATGGTAAATGCTGCCTGACCGGCTCAAATGGACGCAAAACCGCATGACCCCGGAAGAATGAGACTGGAAGATGAGAAGAAGACGGCCTCCTACTGAGAAGAAACACACTGGAAGTAGTAAGGGTTGTGCTCCTTGCAAGTGTAGCCAGAAACACAAGTGGTAGCGCCAGTCCAGCCCTTTCCACCGCACTGGTAGTAGGCAGCGGCAGCCTTGGAGCTTCCAGAGCCGCTGGTGGGCTTGGCAGCCTCGGTGACTGGGGTGACAGCAGGCTTGTTGGAGGCAGCGGGGGGCTGAGAGGCGACGGGTTCGTCGGTCTCTTCATCGCAGTCTTCGTCGTCCTCGGCAGGGTCCTCGGGGTCAGCGGGTTCCTCGTCGTCCTCGGGATCAGCTTCGCAGCCCTCTTCGTCGTCTGGGGTGGTGTTTGTAGCGGCGGGAGCTTTTACTTCGGTGGTGGCAGCAGGCTTGCTTGGCACAATGGCTGTGGAAATGATGGGTTCTTCGGGTTTCGCCGGAGCGGGAGCGGAAGCAGCGGGGGCTGAAGCAGCGGGAGTAGAGGCAGCTGGAGCAGAAGCAGCAGGGGCAGACGCCTGTTCCTTAGCAGAGGCGGTAGGCTTGGGCTTGACTTGAGAAACGATAGTGCTCTTGGGCTTGCTGGGAACAGGGGCATTGGTAGGCTTGCCACCAGCGGCAGCAGTCTTGGAGACGGGTTTCTCGCTGACAACCTTGGAAGGGCTTCCGCTGGAGCCGGAGCCGGAGCCAGCGCTGGGGCTGGGGCTGTTACCTCCCTCAAAGGTGCTGCCGATGGGGCCGAACTTGATGTTGGAGAAGGAAACAGAAGAGTCAGGGGCCTCGGCCTCGACGTCTTTGGGAACACCAGTGTCGGTACCGCAAGATCCACGGGTAACACCAGGGCCAGTAGCGTCAGCGGGGGACTTCGAGTCGAGCCAGAGAAGGTTGGCTTGGTGCTATCAGGAGGTTAGCTGAAGACTCACGGTATCTCCTTGATGGATACTTACATCGTCCCAAAGACTCATGACAAGGACCATGGGAGCAGCAACCGCATCGCTCATCTGAGAGTAGCCGCCCTTGGCAGAAAAGTCGTCCTCGTCGCCAAAGGCCACCTTCTGGGCAGAGCAAAACTCCTCAGTGATCGAGTTGCCCGCGTTCTTGGGGATCTTGGACTGGGCGTTGCCAATGACCTTGCCATTCTGGACGTAGAACCGCTTGATCTCGGAGAGGCCGCCGCTGGTGCCCTTGATGAACTGGGTCACAACCGTCACCTTCTTGGTGGTATCGACAGTGAAGTCCGCTCCGGGCCCGTAGAAGGTCTCGTTGCCCTGGCGGAAAGGGTTGAAGTCACAGCCATCGGGGTCGCAGTCGCCGGCGTATCGGTCCTTGGAGTAGCTTCCGCCGCACGCGTCGCCCTTGCAAGAGTGCTGGGTGAGGTCTTTGCAAGGGTGAGGGGTCAAGGCTGTGGACATATCGTTGGCCTCCCAGATATCCATCTCTGGACAGCAGCTGCCAAGGTTGCCGGTACCCGAGTTGGGGTCGCTCTCCGAAGGAACCCATCCTTCGACGTTGGCCTGCGAGGATAAGTATCAATGTCAAGAAAGAGACGGGGTATTACTTACAACACCATTGATGAACTTGACATCGCGGGCGCACTGGGCGTCACAGTAGCCGGTGCCGTACTTGGCTCCAGCCTTGTTGCCGTCGTACTTGGCCTTGCCACCATCCTCGTCCATGGAGACAAAGTAGAGCGCGCCGTTGAGACCACAGGTGATCTGAGAGACATCGACATCAAAGGTAAACTCGTTGCCGAGGAGGGTGAACATCTGGTAGGTCTCGTCGTCCTCCATAAGATACAGGCGGCTGCCAACGTTGGTCGCATACGCGCCCTTGGTAACAAAGTTGACGCTCAGCTGGTCACCACTAGTAGTAATACCGTACGTCGACTCGTAGTTTGATCCATCCACGCAGCACTTTTCGGCGCAGGTCTCGCCATCAGGGCAGAGAGTGGCATCCCATTTATTGCCCGTGTAGCAGTTGGTGCTGCCCTCAGTAGTGTGTGTCCATCGCCAGTTGGCGTCGACAACGACGGAGCCGGACACCTCGGTGCAGCCACTCGCGGTGCACTTGGACCAGGACAGGGGAGGGTGAGTCTCGGGTGTATCGGTGCAGACCTGCTGCGCGCGAGCGGTGGCGATCAACGCCATAGCGAGGGAAATGCCGCGATACATGTTGGGAGAGAGTGTGGAGCGAGAAAGCTTGGGTAGAAAAGAATGAAATGGTTAAATGAGAGAAGGGTAAGGAACGAAGCTCCAGGCTGGTCCAAAAGAATGTGAAACCGTGATGCGATGATGATCCAAAACCTCCAGTCGGTTGCGAGGCGGACACTTATATAGACCGGACGAGACACATGCAGTCAATGCTCGATGAGACACTGAACATCGCATCTGTCTCCCTATGCCCCCGGTCTGCCAACAAGGCCAGGATAGCAGCCGGCTTCCGTCTTGAGCCTCAAGTTCAACATTCGACTCGTTGCTCAATGAGGAACAAAAGGACGCAAATGGGCTCAGAAGTGGCGTGGACATCAAAGACGCCGCCACGCCACACCAGAATTCTCAGAATTCCGGCAAGGCCTCAAAGAAAAGGCCAGGCCTTCGTAGTTCCAAGTTTTCCCGTCTCTTGGCCCTTACGAATCACTCCCCGGCGCTTAAATGAGATTCAGGCCATGGATACAGACTACGGATAACTACGGAGACAGCGAATGGGCGGATGGTCAGTTGGAAGTTGCCTGTTTTCGAGCATATCGGACGAGGTCTCCTGCGCGGGCTGTCTTGGGCCCGGGTTCCCATTGGAGGCATTTTAAGGGTCAATGTGGGTGGCCTGTCTCGGTTGCAAGGGTCGTCCTGAAACAGGGCATCACTCGATCGACCCTGGCTAAGCAATTGACAGCCCGGGGTGCTGGTTTCATCTGAAGCCCCTCAAATGATCAGGATTTAGGCTGTTAATAGTGGTTTAAGGAACGCAGGAGCTCGCCTTCAGGGAGCAAATGGGCTAGCCAACAAGGCGTACCGTCGAACGTGCTGGTTGGAGATTTTGGGGGGAGCGCATGATCGCAGCGCTGGGTGGTTGACCGGGATTTGCACCGGGATCATTCTTAGTAGCCATCACATAGCCATCACATAAACTCCCAAAAGATGAACGGGTTCGTTCAAGACCTCTCCAGAACTGATAGATTGTGATTGCTCTGTTGAGATATACCAGGTCAAGTTTCGCACTGCGGTTTATTCTCAGTTCCTACCAATAAGACTGTACACCTCCTTTTGCCTTGGAGCATGGCATATCCCTTGCAATGTTGTGCCAACCATTTATGAGACTCATCCAAGCGAGAACCGGGCTTTAAGTTTCCTTTGACTTTTGATCACCTTTCCACCACCGCCAAATCGCCTGACACCAGAACCAAGTCTCCATAGTTCCAAACACACTTAAAAGTATAAGAATGGTCATTTTCATTCGTTTGCTTAGACCGAGAGAGTCGAGACTGATTGCCGGGTAAGATGGGTTGTTTGAGTTTGGGGTTTGAGGATTGCGACTAGGTTTATGTTTGTACCTCCGGGCCAGGTTCTCTGTCTGCTGGCTGTGTGTGACTGACAAGTAACGCGACGATATACACGACTTGAGCTTGCCCACGTTTGCGCCGTTCAAGCGAAGGAGTTGCGTTCGGACAGGTGTTAAAAACAGAGGAGACATGGTAAAAGATGCACAAGGTGGAGGTAGTCCAGAGTTGAGGGGTGGTTGGTAATGCAAGCGATTATACAAGGACGGGTAGTTTGAGGAAGTGATTGAAGTGATAATAGTCGATCAATAAGATGCCAGGACTTGCAAGATCAGATATCTATATGAGGGCTTTGGAATTCCTTGAACAGCCACAAGCGGACGAATCTGACGCTGTCGTATCGCGTATTCAAGACCCACCCATACACACTGTGGCAACTTAGGGTAGCAAGCGGGTACAGCGGACAACAAAGATAGTATGCCATCGTGCCTTCAATATCACTTTATTCATAAGGAAAAGAGAACCTTTGCTAGTTTAATTAAGATCCCTAAATTGTGAGGAATTATTTGCCATAGTCAGAGCTCAAGAGTAAGGGCTAACTTTCGATCGAATTCATTCATGGTACGCAGACCGTGTCAATTATCCCGGTGTTGTTGTCCAGCCACCAACTCATTAGTGGTCATTCTCTTTCGAAGATGATCCTACTTTCCTGGGGCTTTTTGAGAGAATGTATAACAGGAAGGATTTGCCCGCATACTTCTTGTTTGCAGGCCAAAAGGTATCATAAAGATGGGCGAATTTAAAATCTATCGACCATGATTTTCATCACTTCGTTTCTCGTTAAGGTCCTGTTCTTCGTGACCATGCTTGTATCTGTCCTTTACAGTGATTTCAACTCCAGCACGAGGTTAGGAGCCCCCGTAAAGCCAGGAGGCAGAGTATAAGTAAAGTTCCAGTACTCAAAGTCCCGGATCGTCGCACTACTGCCTCCATACTGGCCACCGTATCCAAGAGTATAATTCAAGATGACGTTACCGGATACCCCCACCTTCAAACCGGGTATATCATTCCACCCATTTATGGTACGCTTCTCCGCAAAGGTCCCGACAACGAGCGTGAAGATGGAGCTCTCATTGCCGTACGGATAAGTCAAGCTTAGCTTCCCCGGAGTGACTTCAACATCAAGAGCCGTCTCGGTAGGATAAAGCTGGAACAGTCAGTCGGCATGACACTATGCTCGTGTCTGATGAACGGCTTACCGAGATGAAAGATATTTCGCTGCCAGTATTCCACTGAATGACTGCAGGATTGTACGCTTCTTGGTTTTGGCCAGGCCCTCCCAGGGAAATCTGCTTGAAAGACTCGGCGCCAATGGTGAGATTCTCAGAGAGCCAACTCGAGATGTTACGTGGCACTGTGTCGAAAGGAGGATAATATGTGCTAGCAGTGAAGCTGTGTTCACCCTCGAAACCCGTGAGACTGTCGAGCACCTCTGCGGGAATCAGCTTCTTGTGCGTCTCAGCGAGAGCGGCGAAGAGAGGAGCCCAAGCGTAGTCGCCCGCATGAGACACAATTTGAGGCTGTAGAGTCCTGATCAGCTTCCTACTACAGATTCATTCACCCTGAGCTACCGAAACTTACCTTTGCAATGAGCGACGAGTTCTCTTTGCCAATAAGAGTCCAGAGCCACAAAGCCATAAGGCTCAAGTACCGGTTCATATCATAGCCATAGGCTCGATCCCAAGGACCAGCCATGTTCTTCATACCTGGGTGCCAGAGTTTGCCAACTGCCTCCCACGTATGCTGGATCAATCCGGGGGCTGCCCGGGCCATGATCGAGTCCTTGGGGAGGTACTTGCTCCACAAGACAAGACCATAGAGCGAGACGCCGGTATACGTGCCGGAGTTGAACTCGGAAAGGGTATTGGCGCGATTGAACAGGTCGATTATGTCCTGGGCGTAGCGCTCACCACTTCTCGTCATGTTTTGCTCGTTCAATCGGCGGCCGGTCCAGCCTGACATGAATGCTCTCATGATAGACTAGTGTTGCACATCAGTGATTGCCCCAAAGATCAACTCCGTAAAGACTCACAGGGTTGCTATAAGCAGGGTAGAGGTTGTCCTTCTCTGGATCAAGGTTTCCGAAGCGATACTCGTCACCCTTGGTGGCATTGTACAGCGACTCTAGCATAAGCTTCTGCGTCGGCTTACTGATGAGATGAGGGAACTCCTCTAGTGCCATGATAAAAGTAGTACCAACAAATCCACGCCAGTTGGGATCCCATGTGCCATAGATAGAAGCAGGATACACCGGTGTCCCGACGTACGGCTCTTCAGGCGCTTGTTGGTAGGTGGCAAACCTTTGGAATAGTCAGCCTGTGCCTTGCCCTCCAGGCATGTCGAGAACTCACCACTCCTCATCAGTCTGCTTATACTGGCCTCCAATGACATTGTTGATGATCTTGTCGGCCTCCGCAGCATCACGACCTTCGTTCCGAGCCAAGAGGCCAAAGGCATACCAGACTGAACTGCGGGTCTCGTGCCTCAGAGCTGATGCGCTACCGAAGTCGTAGAGATATCCGACTTTTGAATCATAATAAGTGTCCATCCAATCCATGCTCTCACCCAAGAGACTCTTAGCATTCTTTGATAATGCATCGACATACGTCGACGCGGAAGAGGTGCCAATCACGGCAGCAAAACTCAATGGGACTAGTATATAAGAACGCATGTTGAGAACTGTCACTCAGAACTTGGCCATACAATGATATAAGCAGAGGAAACACTCGGACGTGAGAGCAATTGGTGAACGCAGTATGGCGGTTTGAATGAAAATCAGGGTATGGGGTCATTGTTATATTTTGTTAGATATAGGCGGACCAGGGCCATGCTACGACTCCCCTCTTCGCACCGAGGTAAAGCGTGACCGATGATAAGGAATGCTTACAATCTTGCTTCTTATCTCGCATTGTAAGTATTCGGACGACATGATGAACGCGGGGAAATCAGCAGATGAGGTCTGTCCATCTGCGGGAAATTCCCAAGCAGGGTTTATGCACGACGTTATGTGGATTATCAGTCGAAGGCCGCTGCAACTAACATTGAACCAATCTATATCGACAATACTGTGGGACCTGACCGGTTCTTCTATAACTCACGCGCAGCTCTAATGTTCTTTATTAGGCTAAAATGAATAGCCAACCCTATCATATCATCCCTAAAACTGGGCTACCCTGCACTATATTATCCGGCTTACAGGCAATCGTTAACTTACTGGGCACCAGGCTGACTTGTAATCTCAGCCCCTCTATGAACCGGGCATTATTAGCTACTTCTCCGAATAAAGTACGTAGTAGGATGCTTGGTGGTACAAGAGTCGCAACAGCGGCAAATGAAGGCTTATGAGGCTTAGTCTTGTTTCACAACCAAGCCATCATTCTCAGCGACCTTATTTGGATTTGCAAGACTGGGTAGACCATATCGACAGGGATTTGATCAGTCTCAAAGAAATCAATAACAGGAATCGCGGTGATAGGCCGGCTCGGTCTCGCGTACTACAACAGCTCGCAAAACCCGAACGAACGGGACAGAACCATGCCTTGCACTCAAAAGGGAAAGGAAGAGCTCATAATGCAGTCCGGGCTGGGAATAAGTAATCTTCTCCAATTGGACCCAGCCATTGCTCGATCCGGCATAGCCTGCTTACGTTGGACGCTTAGCTTCTAAGCCCCTGAACGATGTTGAGTTCTCATATATCTACCTCTTAACGTAGAGACTGAACTCATTCTTCTCCAACTGACGTCTCGGGTTGTGTCAGAGTGACAATAAGCAAGATGATTTCGCCCACCACTGTCGGAGGGCTGTATGTCTTGTATTTGTTGAGCCGTTCGATATACCGCCTGTACTTCAGCCCTCTGGCCCAGTTTCCAGGCCCTAAGATTGCTGGTGAGAGACGAGACATTCCCTCGCCCATTGACCCGAGCATCCGCTGATGACCCAAAAAGCCCTGACTTCACTATACTGCGCGTACTACGACATTGTTGGCGGTGGACAGTATATCTGGGTCGTCGAAGAGATGCACCGCAAGTACGGCCCCATCGTGAGGACCATGCCCAACGTCTTGCACGTCAACGACCCTGGTTTCATCGACCAGCTCTACTCCCAGTCCCCCAACTTGCGCCGCGAGCGCGCCCAGACTGTTTTGAACCTCTTTGTTAGCCACATGTCCGTCCTGCCCACGCGGGACCACAACCTGCACCGCCGACGTCGTGCCGTCCTGAGCCGCTTCTTCTCGCAGCGGAACGTCCGACAGCTGGTGCCTGTGATCAACGAGACTCTTGCAGATCTGTTGCAGCGCATGGAGGGATGGGCCAAAGCTGGCACTCCCATCTCGATCAATCCGGCGTATAAAGCTGCCACCAAGGATGTCATTCAGGCCTATGCCTTTGGCGAAGGCCCTAAATGCCTAGAAATGGATGACTGCAACGCCGCCTTCTTTGATACGTTATCTGCCGGGCGGTTCGGCCATGTCGCTGTGCACTTCAATTGGATTACCAGCATCCTTACACATTTGCCACCATCACTTATTACGGTCTTGAATCCTCAAATAATGGTGTTCATTGGCTTTCTTGACGTAAGTTCTTCAGGTCCCTTGATCTCCCTGCATGCTGAGAAAAGGATTTGTAGGCCCTGGCAGTGCAAATTGAACGCATTCGGGGGGCAAAAGATACTACCGAGGGGAAAACAATCTTCGACGAGATCCTTCGTAGCGACATACTGGAAGAAGAGAAATCAACGCCTCGCCTCGTGGATGAAGCTATGGTGCTCGCGATTGCAGGGGCAGATACGACAGCCTCGGTCCTAGTAGCTCTCACCTACCACGTCCTCAACGACTCAGCCATCTTCACTCGCTTGAGAGAAGAGCTCGAGTCGGTCATGCCCAGTCCGGATCAACCCCCTGACCCCGTCAAGCTTGACAGTCTCCCATTCTTGAACGCTTTGATTGAAGAGTCGCTCCGTCTATACCCCAGCGCAACCCATCGCCAGGATCGCGTAGCCCCAGACGAGGACCTCGTCTTTTCTTATACCGATGGCCAGAAACTCATGATACCAGCTGGTACCATGGTTGGGATGACGGCGCCATTAATCAATCGCCACCCCGGCTGGTACGATAAACCCGAAGAGTTCAACCCCGATCGCTTTCTGGAAGACCCGAAGCTCTTCAGGCACAATCTTACCTTTTCGAAAGGAACGCGTCAGTGTTTGGGTATGAACCTCGCCTACCAGGAGTTGCAGACCTTCACGGCTGGTGTTTTCCGCAAATATCGGATCTACGACGGCACGTTGAAGGAACAGAACGGTCCGACGTTGGAGCTCTACAAGACTGAGATAGGAGATGTCAAGATGCATGCTGACTACGTCACGCCGGGTCTGCGTCCCGGCAGTCACGGGACAAGAGTCAGGGTTCGACATATCTAGGACACATGTGATTGATGTGAGCTTTTGCAGATACAAGGGAAGCTAGGGTGGGTAATTGGTATATAGATGCTATGTGAACGGTTAAACCCAAATGAGGGCAGAAGCAACTAGAGTTGCATCAGAGACATCGTAATCATGACATTTAGCCACTCTTGCTACAGTCATCCCTCGTCTCATTGCTGTGAGATGTCTACCTTGCTCCACCAAAACTCACACTGCTTGCGTCCCCACTCATCACTCACAAGCGCAGCCGGTGTACCAACACCACCTCCGATCAGCTCCTCGTTCCCATTGCCAAACTGCATCGCTTTAGGCGCCTTGCTATCATACTTCTCCCACCTCGGCCGCTTCGCAAAATCGCCACCCACGGCATTAGGATCTCCCTTTGCGATGAAGCTTGTGACGTAGGCGTTTAGAGTCCGTGACAGCTCATTCTGGGCTGCAGAGATGTTGAGAACAGCCGGATCGCACACCTCATACCGCATATTGTCACCGTGCTGAGCACCGTTATTGACAGAGGTGATTAGTGCCCAGTGGTAAAGGTACACTGGACATGATGGGGAAGCCAGCTCTGCGGTCTGTCGCACGGGTGCCACGTAGGCGTACTGGGCGTAGGCTGCCTCGATGCGCTTGTACTGCTCGCCCATGTCTTTCCGCGTTTCCTTGTACTCGTCAGAGTGGGCTGGATCAGGGTACAGCTTATCAATAGTGGCAATATCCCCTTTCGACAGCAAGGGCAGCATCTCTTCGAAGAAGTTGAGGAACTGTGATGATTTAGACATGGACTTGTCCACGTAGAGCGAGCCCTCGTTGGTTGTGAAGCCAGTCATGATGGGAACCTTGTGCCACTTGCCCTGCCTCCACGTCTCCAGCGGCGGTCGAGCGATGATGTCGCCATCAATAACCGGCTGGAACGCCCATCGTAGTGAAGGGTTGTATTTGTCAAAGACAGTAGTCTGGGCAGCGGTGATGGTGGACTCGGGTTGATTGCGAAGGAATGGGAATATTTCCTCTTCAGGAAGATCGTCAGGCACGCCGGCTTCTTTGAGGAAGTCCTTGAACTGAGCCTCGTGGATGGGGGCATCGTAGGGTCTTACGGCCCGTGAGGTTGAAGCTCCAGATTCCAAGATGGCTTTGTGAAACAAAGGTGCAACGCCCTCCTGGTAGTGATTCAAATGATGGCCGATCTAAACCAACGCATCCATTAGCGAAGTGAGCAAGAGCGTGGTATTACAAGCAAGTTGCAGGAATCGGCTTACAGAGTGAGCTCCTGCAGAAAGGCCAAACAAGGTGACGTTACTGGGGTCACCACCAAAAGCAGCAATATTGTCTTGAACCCATTCCATCATGAGGACTTGGTCCCGCAAACCCAGGTTAAGAACGCCCTCCTTTGCGCTAAGACTAGAAGGCAAGAACCCTAGTGCACCAAGGCGGTAGTTGAAGGTGACGGCAAGCAAGGGCTCAGCCGAGTGAGCCACCATCGACGCTGTCTTGTGCATGCTAGAGGTGCCTCTGTTGAATGCTCCGCCGTGGACGTACAGGGCCACAGGGAGCTTGGCGTGCGCCTCCTGCGAGGAAGCCGACGGGCGAAAGATGTTGGCAGTCAAGCAGTCCTCACTGTAAGTAAGCGCTGACCCGCCTGCCAAAAGTGGCTTGCCGGGCCCTGCAGGGCCATACTTGGAAGCGTCGACGACGGTGTCAGGGGACGGTGTGACCTTGACCGGCCGCCTGAAGCGTCGATCGCCCGTGGGTGGTAGAGCGTAGGGGACGCCGAGCCAGCTATCGATGGGCTGGGGCAGGGAGTCCTGCAGCTTGACGCCAACAACCTTGCCCTGAGGGAGGGCGACGGTAGGCGAGTCTGGGTTAATCTGGCTGCCCATTTTGTCGGTCTCTATCGTGTGGTAGGTATCCAGAAGATAAGCGGACACTTGAAAGAACTGTAGTATCTGCCAGCCCGTTAAATATAGCCACGATATGAAGATTGACGAAAAGGATCCGTACGGTCCGGGGCGCTCTCAGAACTGGGGCGCGACTGATCGGGGTCCAGATTGCGCTCCGCAAAGTTGGGGATGCTGGCTCCGACGGCGGAAGATGCAACAGCTGGGCAATGACGTCCGCTTATCAAGAGCCTGTGGGCCGATCAAGATAGCGAAATAACGCAATCGGCACGAAACAGGGCGCAGCGGGTTGGCGTTTCTTGATAACAACGTCCTGATTGTCAAGGGAACCCTTCCCCGCAGGATCATTAACGGGTCCGTTCCCCGGCTTCGGCCGGCGCTCAAATCTGGAGACCGACCCGGAATCGCGGGCTAAAGTAGCTGGGTTAGACGCTTAAACCCCGCACGCTTGGTGCAGTTTCATTGAGTAGAGAGCAACATGACTCGACGGGTTGACGATCCGGGTATGAAATCTGGAGATAGCGACTGGATGCTAGTTGAGATAAGCGTCTGGCCCCAGCGTCCTACGCTCATGCACCCCGGATTCTGGGTTTTGTGCTTGATAACAGCCTTCTTGCTCGACATTGATAAATAGTGTTTGGTTACACTCTCATGTTCTGCTCGTTTCAGCCTCAAGTTCTTTGGATCCTCACAACAGCAAACCTCCGAGAGCTATCATAAGGACACTGGGAATTTTCCTTCCTTCATTGGCAACTATGTCGTCACACGAGAAGCCGACATCGGGCCCTGATGGTACCCTGGAGAAACGGTCCGTCGAGGCCAATGACATGGAAAAGGACATCGCCATAAGCAAGCTCGACTCCGTCACGGCAGGCGAAGTTGTAGAGGAACTTGACGCCACCGAGACCTTCCTCCGCCAGCACAACTTCACCAACGAGTACATCGCAGAACTGATGAGCGACACCGCTTTAAACAAGAAGCTGATTCGAAAAGTCGACATGATTCTCCTCCCCATGCTTATGGGCACCTACATGCTGCAATACATCGACAAGAACGCCCTGTCGTACGCCGCCGTCTTCGACCTCTTCACCGATACCGGAATCTCATCGAACCAGTACAGCTGGTTTGCGAGCATCTTCTACTTTGCGTACATGGCGGCCGAATACCCGTGGCTATTCCTTGCGCAGAAGACGCGCATGGCCAAAGTTGTGGCTGGCTGTGTCCTTGCTTGGGGCAGTATCCTCATGCTGACGGCTGCGACTAATAACTTTGGGTCTCTCGCTACCTGTCGGTTCTTCTTGGGTGTTTTTGAAGCGCCGATCACGACGTGCTTTATGATGATAATCTCAATGTGGTATACCAGAGAGCAGCAGCCTTTCCGAGCCGGTATTTTCTACTGCTGCAATGGTGTCGGTGCCATGGTAAGGAAAACCCCACGTTCCTGTGATGGATTTAGCTAACGGTTGACTCAGCTTGGTGGCATTCTTACGTATGGCATCGGACAGATTGACAGCTTTCCTGTGTGGAAAGCCGTGTTTCTTACCTGCGGTGGCATGACCGTGCTCTGGGGCATTGTCTTAATGCTCTGGCTGCCCGATAGCATCATTACAGCAAAGCGATTCACTCTCGAGGAACGCGCCCTCCTCATCGGTCGTGGTCGACTCGCCCGAACCGGTATCCTGAACAAGACGATCAAGTGGTACCAAGTCCGGGAAGCCTTTTGCGATGCTCAAGTATGGCTTCTCGTTCTATTTATGCTCCTAAACGAAGTCATCAACGGTGGTATCGCCAACTTTGGAAAGCTCATCATCAAGGGCCTGGTCACCGACCCTCTCGAGACTGTTGCTCTGGGCATTCCCATGGGCGCTTTCCAAGTCGTCTATATTCTTTCCGGTACTTTCATCGCCTCTCGGGGGAAGAACTGCCGAACTATTATCATGGCTGTATATCTGGTCCCTACAATTCTTGGAACTTCCCTCATCTGGAAGCTGGATCATCAAGAGTATAAAGTCGGTGTCCTCTTTGGCTACTATATGATTGGATCCTTCGTCGCGTCCTTGGTGCTTGCTATGCAGATGCCTGCTAGTAACTTGGGTGGCTACACGAAGCGTATCACGGCCTCGGCCATGGTTTTTGTAAGTCTGCATTTCTGCAACCATCTCATAGCACGAAAACACACCGTCATCAAGACTCTTGACAGTTCATGGCGCTGACTCTGGAAATAGATTGCCTACTGTGCCGGCAACGTAATTGGACCACATGCGTTCCTGGGCAGCGAGGCACCACTGTATCCCACCGGGTGCATCAACATCCTCAGCTGCGCAGTCGCTCAGATGATGGTTGCCATCTTACTTCGACTGCTGCTCCTGCGCCGGAACAAGCGGCGTGATGCTGCCTTGGCTGCGATTGGAGCAAATGGCGAGGACGCGGCGGAGACTGACGGAGTTGACTTGACCGACTTTGAGGTAAGATGCAACAACCACAGACTGCTCTCTGCATATCCGACTTTTCAACGTGCTGACTATGGCTACAGAACCCGCATTTTAGATATGTCTTATAGAAGAAGCATGCATGAAATAATATCATAGAGTATTTAGACTGAAGCAAATCACTTCGACAATATTTTTCGACGTCCCATCCCTTCAGACCTGGTATTCTGTGACGTGGTGAAGAATGGTCATCCACCGCCCACAACTCCGCAAGTTGTGCTAGATACGGTCTCTACATCTCATGAACTCTTTATATGTCGTGTTCAGCTATTCTTCCTTCCAATAGCATATCTAGCTCTTGTGACAGTTCGTGGAAGTATTTGCGAATTAGGAAATGAAGAAGATTGCCTGCACGGTCTTAGTTTATCATGATTATTGATCACCAGATCACTTCCATCGCGATGAATTAGCAAGATGCCCCCCGGGCTACGCTTCGCAGTCAGATCCTTCATTTCTCTTTGAGTTCTTCCCCGCAGATGCCTGCCCAGTCAGATATTCTGGCCAAGGAAACACGACATCATAGATTGGGACACCCCCAAAGCAGCAGAGGCCGAGGACCCATTGCTTGGTGTGGAGTCGAGGTAGTCCACCAACAACAGCGTCTCCAACGGAGACGCCAAGAGACACATGGTGGTTCAGGTCGTTATCGTCGTACTCCTCTGTACTGAGATCTCTCGACCAAAGAGATGTGAAGATGTGGGACACGCCGTCGACTGTTTCACCCAAACGTGCGTTCGTCCTGTCGGCTCCAGATCCCCGGATAAAGACTCCCTTGTGCGACGTGGGCTCCCTCTTGATGGGATCCCACAAATAACCCAGTAAAAGCGTTTGATCTGCGTCCATGGCCCTGACGAGCTCTCTGGCTGTCATTCTGCGATACTTCAATCCGAATGAGCGCTCCGATTCTTCGGTAAATGCGTCTTCTTCGAGAAGATCTTCCATCTTCTCAGCCAGCCCCCGGTGTTTCTTTGCCTTGAGCAGCTCAATGAGCTGCTTTAGGCGTGTTGTGTCGTAACATGACAGCTCTTGCTGACTTTTAGAGCTCTCCTGGGATGTTCGCGGTGAAGACCTAGGCGCCCTGAGCGTCCCTTCTAATTTCCACAAGTGACCAGTCGTCTGTACACCATCTTCTGTAAGCTTGACGTTGATGAAGCGGCAGCCCTTGTTGAAGGTTAGACGCTTCTCGCCAGAGGGGGCTTGGAAATTATCGAAGAACAGATTCTTGACACCATCAACGGTGTTGGTGGTGCATTGGGCAAGGTCATTTTTGAGAATCTCTCCGTTTAGCAGACGCAAAGCGAATATCGAGATTCTTGGATTGATTCCAGCCTTATCCAGCTGCTTGAGCTCATCGGTGTTCAGCCGCGTCGAGTACTGGCAGCAATTTGCGATGATGGCCAAGCGATCCCACGGCTCCATCGCTCCCCTAGCCAAGACGTCTGATACAATACTTTCAGACATGGAGGTCGATGCTTGGAGTAGTAGAGTGTACTTGCCCGCCATTCTCAGTATGCGTCTGATGGCATCATTATCTTGGCGCGTCTTTTGGGGATGATGACGAAAGGCGAGGCAGAACATTGTGGCGCGTTCTGAAAACTTGACTGATTGTATGCTTAGTTCGCCTGAGATCCGGTCAAAGACCATTCTGCCGCTGCGCCGAATTGATTTCTTCGTCTTTTCCAGATCGGGGCTGTGTGGAACGAGGAGGGTCATCTTGATCCCTGCGCGGTAGTTCTCCTGGAATGTCCATGCTCTTGTCCACCATTTGTCCTGGGTGATGTTGTCGAGTAGCTGCAACGCCTCCTTGGCTTCTTCGTAAGACAGAGTTGCATGCAGTCGAAAAGAACCATCAAGACAGTCGACGAGTGACCCATTGAGTATAGCAGCGAGTATCGCCATTTCCGCGTCATCTCTAATTGGGCGGCTGAGAAGAGCGACAGGGTGGTTGCTCAGCGAGTAAACCCGGTCCATGGCGTCGAGAGCGTCTCTCTTCTTGTTACATGCTTTGTGCTTGCATACCGAATGTTTGCAAACCTTCTGTGGAATACTATGTCGATCGATCCACAAGAGCGGCACCCCATGGCGTTGCATGTACCTTGTAATCCGTTCCAGCACAGAGTTTCGTACACCCGAAGGAAACGAATACCGTTTATCTCTTGTCTGGATCAAGTGTGCCTCGCTCTTTGGGTTTTGTATCTCGTGTTCCGATGCTTCCCAGGTGTAGGACAAGGCCACAAAGTTGCTCTCCTCGAACGCGTTGATATCTTGCCGCGACCAGACAGGCCTCTCGTTGGCGTTGGTCGTCTCATTCCCCTCAAAGGACTCGAGTTTTCGCTTCTTGCGCTCTTGAAAGCTGAGACACTCCAAGTTCTCGACGATCCAGATCATTTTCTGCTGCGGAGTACGGCATTTCTGGATGTCCAGCAGCAGGGGGGCTACCTCGTGGCGATCGCGTGCGGGAAACCCAGCAACAGAACAGTCTTTGTTTTTGATTGCTCCCATGATGCAGCCCAGTAGCTGCACATATCTGAAATCGCCGACGTTACGTTAAGCAAGGATTCATGGAAATTGAAGTTTTCGGAGAAATGGCTGTTCTGGTTCAGCCTCCCTTGAAGCTATGACGCGAAGTTTCGTCTAGAAAATTAGCGCCAGGATCAGCACGTCTCACTCAGGTCTCCAGCCAAATAGTCCCTAATCTTACGGGCGCCTTACTACATGACTTTAATCAAGAAGACAAGCCGTTGAAAAGCCCCATACTTGCCAATTCTGTTCTCTTGTCTTGACAAAAAATCTTACCAGTTCGTGATCTATAAAAGCTCGTATTTGTTGGGTTATGCTGGTGGCTGTGAAATGTGCCCATCTTCTACACAGTGCCAGTCCAAGCCCAAGCCCCAAACCTGACTGGGAATAGCTTCAGGCTAAAACATAGTTGCAGTATAATATCATGGGAATAAATAATACGGTTCAATTTCCCATGGAAGTCAGCATGTCTATTCAAAGCATTCCGATATAGATCTCTGGTCTCATAGCTATTAACATTTTCTTGAGCTATATAATCTACATATCATTCACTTTCTACAACATACGACCATACCCACCGGAGCACTCGGGATCCCGTCACGTCCTATCCTAGTGTTCCCACGCATCCAAAGATGGCAGCACATACTGCTGGCGACGAAAAGATCTGTATCATCCTCACCCAGGAAATTGTAGTTCTGTCTCAAGAATTTCGCCAAGAATTCCGCGTTCTGGTCCAGGTGATGCTCAAATAGATCCCTGCGACAAAATTGATCTGATAGCACGACCCAACTCTTCATCCGAGCAAAGAGCGTCAATCTTGCTGAATCCTTTGCAGTGTGATCGTCCTCGCATCCCTGAGGAAAGCATGTGTGGCATATTGAACAATGCTATTTCGGACAGTCATCCGTTACTAGTGCTTCGCTTCCAGGCGCTTCTCGTGGTAGCAGGCATCTTGATAACGTCAGAAGCTTGTTTGTGAATATAAAATTGGGTCGACGGGGCTTCAGATTCGGATCCAGATGATGGGGGAATCAACTGACAGACCCACAAAAACAAAGCTCCCCGGCTTTGTCTGTCTGTGCACAATAACTTTGAAATTCATAAGCCATGGCTCCTACGAAAAAGTCGTTCTGTCAGAGTTCGGCATTGCTTACCAGGGGTTGTGATTTTTAGTTACCTAGTGATTGGTGCAGTCACTGCAGTGCCTGTTTAATCGTTACTCCGGAATCGGGGACAGGTTGAGTAGGCGGGGTCCTCACGTGACACGTGACACCAGGGTCAGCCCCACAAACTCTTCCTGTGACTCAATTGATCGACCAGCTTCCACTCCTCGAAAAACTTCTTCGACCTTGGCCATATGCTCCATTGGTCACATCGATCCCATTGATTCCATCGGCCTCGAAAACGCAACGAACGCAACAAACGCCACTCACCAAGGTTTCAACATGGCCGAGCCAAAGGCGGACGCCCCGGCAGCTGGCATGCTCTGGGGGGGCAGGTTCACAGGTTCGAATGACTCGGGAACCAAGCTTCAGATGCAGTATACTGACCCCTCACGGTGCACAGGTGCGATTGATCCTCTCATGCACAAGTACAATGCCTCCATTCGCTACGATAAGACTCTTTACAAAGAAGATATCCTTGGATCGATTGCTTTTGCCAGGGCCAACTCAAAGGCTGGCATCGTCAGCCAAGACGAATTTCAGGCGATTGAGCGTGGTTTGCTCCAAGTGATGGAAGAATGGAAGCAGGGAACTTTCGCCATTATGCCGAATGACGAAGATGTGAGAGGCCACTCAATTCTACTCAACTGTTCGGGGCTAACACAATGGTCCAGATCCATACGGCAAACGAACGTCGCTTAGGAGAGATCATCGGCAAGGATACCGCGGGGAAGCTGCACACAGGTCGCAGCCGCAACGAGCAAGTTGTCTGTGATATGCGCATGTGGTTGCGCGATCGGATCCGCGAAATTGACAGCCAACTCGTTGCATTCCTCAAGGTCATTGTCACACGTGCCGAGTCTGATGAAATGTAAGCCTAGCCCCCCACCTCTGGCCGAAAGCGGCCCCCTGCTGACTGACAACCTCAGCGACTACATCATGCCTGGATACACCCATCTCCAGCGTGCTCAGCCAGTTCGGTGGTCTCAATGGCTGATGTCACATGCCGCTGCGTTCAAGCAGGATCTCGAGCGGCTGCGCCAAGTTTTCGAAAGGGTCAATCTAAGTCCACTTGGTTGTGGCGCTTTGGCCGGCAACCCATTTCGAATCGATCGAAACATGATGGCTGAGGAGCTTGGATTTAGCGGAATAACCTTGAACTCCATGAATACTTCGGCCGACCGCGATTTCCTACTCGACTTTTTGGTCTGGAACTCGATTTTCACCAACCACCTCAGCAGGTGGGCTGAGGACCTCATCATCTATTCGACATCTGAGTTCGGTTTCGTGCGGCTGGCCGACGCCTATTCTACGGGTAGCTCTTTGATGCCCAATAAACACAACGGGGACTCGTTGGAGCTTCTGCGCGGCAAGTCAGGGCGTGCTTTCGGTCAAATGGCTGGGTTAATGATGGTAAGTCCTCACATTAACATCTCAGCCAGTTTGCCTTGGCTTTGAGGGTGACCAGGAGCGTATCGAGAATAACGACTAACTGTTCACTTTGAAGACTGTGAAAGGCTTGCCATCTTGCTACAACAAAGATCTCCAAGAAGGGTGGGAGCCTATGCTGGATTCAGTTCAGACTGTGTCGGACAGTCTAGGCATCGCCAATGGGGTCATTGCTACATTGAAGGTGCGGCCAGAGCGGATGGAGGCTGCTCTGGACAAGACGATGCTAGCCACTGATGTCGCAGAGTGGTTGGTGAGGAAGGGATGTCCGTTCCGAGAGGCTCACCACATCTCTGGACGCGTCGTTGCACTGTCTGAAAATACCCAAGTTTCGATGGACAATCTGACCCTTGAGCAACTGCAAGCCATTGATTCTCGGTTTACAGCAGACATTGCGGAGGCATTCGAATACGAAACAAGTGTTGAAGCGAAATCGTCCAATGGCGGTACCAGTCGATCAGCCGTGCGGGAGCAGATCCAGGTACTCAGGGCCATGTTGGATTAGGGGGTTTTGATAGCGCGGCGCAGGATGCGGCCGGAGCAAGGGAATCTAGGACGGACATAACGAATAGCACGCTCCATTCTGCGGGACGACTTGGCGTGCCTTGGTTAAAGACAGGTATCTCGATGGGCCGCATTAACTACTATAGATGGAGCTGAGAAGCCTACTTTCTATCACAGGAGGCTCTCACTCCTCATCCTCATCAAGAGGGACCGACCATCCATTGGCATCATCATACTCGTCCGGCGTCGTGGTTCCGCGAAGTATAGTATACTTCTTCAGCTGCTGTGACTTCTCAGTTGCCTTTCCTCCAACAATCTTGGCAATGCGATCACCAATCTCTTTGCCCTCGGTGTACGCTCCTTGCAAATAACCAAAGAACTCTGCAGAGTTGGCTTCGCCTGCAAACCACACCCGCTCGACATTGGCGCGAAGATTCTGGTGCTTTTCCAGAGTCATGCCCACGGGCCAGTTGCTATATGAGCCATATGCCCACCTGGGGAAATTTGATTAGTAACTGCATCAGTGAATGGCAACGGGGGCCAAGTCTTACTCTTCGGTGCTCCATCTCGGATACATAAAGTCAGTCGGCTCAGGCACATTCTTGTCTGGAAACATGGCCCGAAGGACCTTCATGACTTCTCCCTTGGTCTTGTCATCGGATTGCTGTTCCACGTCATACGCCTGAGACGCAACAACAGTACCAAAGAGAATGTTTGAATCCTCGATGAAGCCTGGAGCATTCAGTGACTGGAAAAGTGGGTAGTAGCCACGCTCTTCGGGGTCAGCGTAAAGGAAGTACTGAGAGTCCTTTGGCCAAAACGTCTCGTTGAACTGCATGAAGATCTTGGTGTAAGTGCCCATCTGGAACTGCTCGATTGCTTCTCTCTTCCAGCGGGGCAAGGTGGGCTTGAAGTCAACGACCGCGTTCTGCAAAACGCCTACCGAGAATGTGCAGATGGCGTAATCAGCCTCGATGCAGTCGCCGTCTTTGGAAACAATCTTGACTCCATCCGAGCTGTACTGGATCTTCTTGACAGTCGTATTTAGAAGAAGTCTTGGATCGTTGGGCTTGAGGAACTCGCTCGCTTCGCCCTTGATCCAAGCGTTGAAGCCGCGCTGATCAATGACCAGATTCGTCTCGTCGCTGAAATGCTTGAATGTCGCGTTGTTTCCGGCGATGCCGAACTGGAAGCCACTCTGCTCCGGAGGCCAAGCGGTCTCGAAATCCCATCCCCACCACTCTGCAGCCCAGGCGTATGGGTTCTTCTTGGGTTTCCAACCTGCGAGGCTAAGGCCTGCGCGTGTGGAAGTGTCTTGCAGGTTCTGGGTCATGATGTATCCCGCATCTTGTTGCGCAATGTTGAATTTCTCATCAAAGAGGTCCAGGTACTCCATGTAATCAGCCGAGCCATCCTGATCGTAGAGTTGGATTGCGCTGTAGTTGGAGTATTCGTTTTTGATCTTGTGCTTCTGGGCCAGTCTCCAGATAGGGTTCTCGTTTCCCGTAGGAGACTCGAGCCCTTCGACCCAGTTGGCTCCCAGTTCCACAGTCAAGGGTGCGCCATTGGGGGACTTCCCAAAGTGGGTATTCTTGACACGGCCTCCGACATAGTCGTTGTGCTCAACAATGATAAAGTCGTGGATGGAGGCGTTGGATAATGTCTGCGCAGCCGTGATACCAGCTACACCAGCGCCGAGGATAGCGACTTTGGTCTTCTTGCATGTTTTCTCGCGAGGCAGCACTGCCGCTTGACTGGTGCAAAGAAAAAGTCCAGAGCAGACGGCCAACAGTTGCGAGGCTGTCCGCATATTGAAGAGGAATAGGAGAACGTGCGGTTCAGAACGATCAGCAACCAAGTACGGTGTGGGTGAGACAGAAGCAAATGAGTCGATACTTGGCTTATTGAGCGCTCCAAGGTGATCATTTTATATCCCCAGCCGCCTGGCAAACTGTCTCAGTTACCAGCCTCTGTTATCGAAGCTGGATGCTAGACAGAGCTAGCTGCCAACGCCATGCCTTCCGCATCTTTGATGTCGGCCGACTCCGGGATGCATTGCTTGCCCAATCCTATCAGAGGGTTTACTCTACTATCTGGACCAGCCCCTTTTTATTGCCTGTTCCGGCAGTAAGCTAGCAGTTTCCCCAAGAACCTTTGCTTTGACACCCCAGCTGATCGGTGCAGACGCTTACCACTTTCGGCGAATAGATTGCAAAGCCGCAGCGATGACAATCCTCAATGGAGGATCGACAAGGTTTCCCCGCACGTCAAGATAGCGGCGGATGCTGGTCAACGTCGAAATAAGCCCCAGTCAAAGCGGCCGTAGTTGGAGGGCGCCGGTGATATTGGCCGCACATGGTGGTGCTGTGGCTTCGGGCCAACGAATGAAGCTGTCAATCTTGCTTCCCCGCGATTACACGAGGTTGGAGGAGGCGCCACATCCTGATAGCTGATACATCCTTCTACTGCCGCTGCAGCCGAGGCATCTGAGTGAGTCTGACAAGACAATGGTTAAAACGGGCCATGTTCCTTGAAAAGTAAACGGACTTTATTCAGGCGACAACTCACTTTCACTTTCCCTCTTGTTACCCTTCTCGTACTATCAGTTCCTCCACATCATGAAAGAAACAAAAGAAACAAGTGTTGATGACTATCAACTGGCCCAGCTGGGCCATTCTCAATCATTCAAGCGCAACTTCAGCCGATGGACCATGCTTGGGCTGGCATTTGCCATCCTGAACTCATGGACCGCCCTTGCAGCATCACTCTCTCTGGCACTTCCATCTGGCGGTCCCGTCGCGGTCATTTGGGGACTCGTCACAGCTGGAATCTGCAACCTCTCTCTTGCTGCCAGTCTCGCCGAGTTTCTTTCCGCATACCCGACAGCAGGCGGCCAGTATCACTGGGTAGCCACTATTGCTCCTCAGTCGCTCAAGATTCCGCTCTCCTGGGTGACGGGCTGGATCAACATGAGTGGCTGGGTCTCGCTTGTTGCCACAAACTGTTCGCTGTCTAGCACGCTCATTATCAACATCATTTCCCTTCTGAATCCTGGGTAT
Organism: Fusarium devonianum; assembly: GCA_017140155.1. Taxonomy (NCBI): domain Eukaryota; kingdom Fungi; phylum Ascomycota; class Sordariomycetes; order Hypocreales; family Nectriaceae; genus Fusarium; species Fusarium devonianum. Next base: position 110,756 of record JADBHU010000181.1, on the reverse strand, counting down.
GAGTTTGAGAGATGGCATCAGTTTCTGATCTACTTGGGGATCTGCTTCATCGCATTTGCCACAAACGCCTTCCTGCACTCAGTTCTTCCACACATCAACGGCTTTGCCATCTCATGGAGCATTGCTGGCTTCTTGATCATCTCTATAACCTTGCTCGCCTGCGCTGCTCCAGACTATGCCACGGCAGATTATGTGTTTGCAACATTTACAAACACAACCGGATGGCCAGACGGTATCGCTTGGATGCTTGGTCTTCTCCAGGGTGGCCTAGGTCTTACTGGCTTCGACGCTGTGGCACATATGATTGAGGAGATTCCTAATGCGGCCATCGAAGGCCCCAAGATCATGCTTTATTGCCAGTACATTGGCATTTCCACCGGTTTCCTGTTCCTCATCGTGGTACTGTTTGTCTCCGGGGGTGCAGACAATGCATCCACCATTATACAGTCAACGGCAGGGCCCTTGCTCGAGATTTTCTATCTCGCGACCAACAGCAAGGTCGGTGCTGTCTGCCTGCTCATGTTTCCCCTGCTTTGTCTAGTCTTCGCAGCCATTGCTGTCATGACAACCTCATCTCGCATGGTCTTTGCCTTTGCTAGGGACGGCGGCCTTCCCGCCTCTCGTCTCTGGTGGATCGTCCACCCAAAGCTTGACGTACCGCTGAATTCGCTATATCTCAACGTCGCGATAGTGGTCATCTTTGGGTGCATCTATCTCGGATCCACAGTTGCTTTCAATGCCATCGTCGCCTCTTCTGTCGTGGCTCTGGGCCTGAGCTATGGAATACCCATTGCTCTTCACGTCTTGCAGTGGAGGAACCAGTTGCCGGAACGCGATTTTGTGCTGCCAAGCTGGCTGGGCTGGAGCGCAAACTTGATCGGTCTCGCTTACACTATCGTGACGAGTATCCTGTTTCTGTTCCCGCCGGCTCTGCCCGTGGATGGAACCTCGATGAATTACTGCGTCGTTGCCTTTGCGGTCATCATTGTCATCTCGCTCGTTCAGTGGCTTGTGGATGGAAGGAAGAATTACAAGGGTCCTCGTATCACAATAGGGGAGGAAGACATTGAGCAAGAGGCATGAATTGCCTGTAACCTGTATCCAACAGACGATTCTGGGGACTTGTCAGAAAACAAACGAATGTCGATATGAAATGGCCTGGGCAGTTGATGAGCTAGATCAAATAAATAGTTGAGCTCTGAAGGTCGTTGAGATATCTCAAACGTCAATTAGTGCTCGGTTGCCTGTGGCTAAGTCGGCATTCTGACGTTCTTAGAAGTATGTCTTGGCAGCCGCCGAATGTATTAGTAGCGGATTTTGGACATTGTCACCATAATAATTCTGCAATCGTTGTTCTTCTCAACTTTGCATGTGACAGTGCCAATTTCCATGCCAATCTTGACTCGGCTTCGGCATCGACTAGTACGTAGTGAAATCATCACTACCTACTCGACTATTCCCTGGGATCCCAGAAACGGCTCTATATAGGATCCCACGCTATAAGAACTATGAGCAGGTCACAAAGAAACAATACAAGCCCCATTAGATAGATGTCTAGTACATCATTCTTGGAGAAGATTTTCTAAAGGAATATCCAGCACCTCCAGAACGATAAAGGACATAAGAAGTCAAAAACACCACAACCAGTCCGATTTCCCAAATGCCCATCCTTAGCGTCACCTCCGCCGCCCTCTAAGACTACGCCCCCGGGCGACCACTTGACCTCCTGCGCAGGTGCGCCATAGCAAGCGGCAGCTTAGAAGATGAAGTGGCTTAGTGAATCGAGCTGTCTATGCCGTCCATGCAGATAGAGGTTGAGTTGCTACAGTCAGAAAAGGGCGTACTAATAGAATCGTCACACACGAAAACAACCCCAGCTTCCGGTACCCTTGTTAATGCCTAGGACGTCAGTGTCAACGGTTTTTTCAAGCCACTTTTCCATGATAGACTGTACAAAGTATAGAACGATAGCTTGAGTTAATCTAAAGCGAAAGTAGGGCACTGTTATCAGTGCAATTCTGTAAGTACAAAAACCAAAGGACTGTCCATGTTACGGAAACAGGAATACAGCAGCCGGCTCCACCTGGACACAGCCTCGAGTGCCAGTAGTCATACACACTCCCATGAGTCATCCAACTTCTCAGGTTTGACCTGTCAAACATGTTGCCACCTCTCGCCTAGACCTCGGGAAGTTCTGTGTCGCCTTCGCATGGAATTGCGCAGTCGCCGCCCCACGTCTGGCCGCCACTGGAGAACTGGTCCGCGACACCAGAGCTGCAAAGGCCCTTGCAGTCCCTTCCACCAGTGTAGTAGCAAGAAGTCTTGTCGCCCTGAGATTCTGGAGCAGAGTTAGTAAACGGGAAGCAACAGATAGGATCTGGGTGTTTATCATACGCCAGGTGTTCAGGACGATGTTGTATCCGTCACGGTAAAAGACAAACTGGGGATTGCACACTCCCTGGACAACGCACTTCTTGGTGTCCGGGATGCCGTCCCAGGCATGCTCCCTGGTTGCTGTGTATTGGATCTAGATGCTTGTTTCAGCCATGGAAACTTGTCACGGAGTCAGGGCTTCCTTACGCTGTATTTTCCGATACCCTCATCGCCCTCGTAGTAGACCACGGGGGGGTCGTTCTTCTCAGGATCGATCCAAGAGCATCTGCGTCATTATTAGCCAGGCGGCATCCAAATTTTATCGAATGGTAACCTACTCGTTACCCTTGTGGGTTGCGGTTCTCTCCTTGGAGTCACGGTTGTAGGTTCGCGTCTCGCAGTTGCCTCCGCCCTGGGTCTGGAAGAAGGTTCTGCATTGCTTATGGTTATGCCAGATTTCGTCCTGGTCATCACCTCCAAGAACATCGAGAAGGTTCTTGCTGATTCTGCCGATGATTTCTCCCTGCATTCTGGACAGCGGGACGAGTAGGAGGCCTGCAATTCCAGCGACTGGGTTTCGCTTGGCCAGCCCTCCACTGCTGGCTTCAGTGCCTACTTCAACACCCGATAGCCACTTGATAGTCTCAGCGTGAGACTCTCGGAGTTTTTCGAGCTCTGATTCATCGCGGATTTGAGCATGGGGAAGGGCAGAGACGGCTGGCAGGCCCAGGGCAAGAACGTTGGAGAATTTCATGCTGAAAAGTGTGCAAACAACGTTGAAGAGATAATTGAATAATTTGGGAGAGCTGAAGTGTTCTGGAGTTCAGCTTCGAATGAGATGTGGTTGAGGATGTGATTGAGGATGTGATTGAAGAAGTTGCAGTCAAAAAGCGCGGCGCCATCGAGCACTTTATACCCTGAGGAGGAAGTTGATGAGGGCCAAGAAGCTCCCAGCTGGAATGACGGTGAGAAACTCGTAACTTGCAACAGAGGGATCTCAGTTCCACTCGAGGATTCAACTCCTGGTGGTCCCCCATCCAGATCAAATGAAGTCATTCCGAGATGATTGCTACTGATACTGGACAGTGCACAGCAATAGTCTCACCATGAGCGACTGATCTGCACCGAACGGGCATTATAGAGGTTGGCAATGACGCAGTTGATGCTTTTCAAACAACCTTAACGCCGATACGATTGAAGGTCTCGAGTCCGTTCGCCACGGCAGGATCTGAAACCTAGGCTTGCCTAGCAATCGCCCGCATGTCGGCTCGCCACGGTAGGATCCGAAGTCCGGGGGTTGGTTGAAAGCCGGCCCGAGCTTATTGGATACTATGCAATACGAAAATTCTGTCAACGGTTATTCTGACGGAAGGATTTGCCAAGCCTTTTTAAAATGTTCCCGGACCCTGAGTCTGGGCATGCAATGTACTACAGCAGCGTCACAAACACACCACGGGCACGTATCATCAGTCTTGATTGGCTTTGGCTACTTGTTAATCCTTCCTAGCAGTCATAGCAAGAAATTGGATGGCAAAAATTGCTTTGCTGCAACTTTCAGTGACATGTTGTCCAGATCTTCGCCATTGCGTCATTTACGCACCAGCTCTCTCTTGTCCCTCTCGTCCCTCTCATTTTTTTGGTCTACCGAGTCACTAAACGGGTTTACCTAGGTACTCAAGTGTGGGGAAGGCCCACATCAATAATTAGCAGGGCAGGGTCAATAAAAGAAGGGACTTTGTCTAGCTGTGCTTAGACTAAACGGCTGCGCCTAGGATCGCCCTGACTGACTCCAATGTGATACGCCTGTTCATCCCGGGACTCTTACTATAAACAAGGCAATAGCTTCTCCAATCTCTGAGAGGCAGACCAGCTGGTCCAAACCGATGAAAGTCTTGGGTGGTGTCATCGGGCTTGGCCACGGGCTGTGCCGTATGCAGAACCCCTGCACCAGCTCCAATGCCAAGATGGCAGGATCCGACGGCTAAATCCTCATGACGTCGAAGGGCTTCTTTCGTGGTTATGTTGGTTAGATACCATTTATTGTACTTGTCCACTTGACTCATAGAAGCACTGTTAGAAAGTACGGGGTTTGACCTCTTGTCCGGCTGAGTTGTCTGAGGCTGCCACGTATTTACTGAGAATTCTTTGGAGATGTCTAGATGTATAGCATGAGGCAAAAGAGTAACGATAGTAGGCTGCAAGATATTGATAGCTTTCCGCCAGCGGCAGATTCATGTGATGGCCATCATCTCCTCTGCCATCTGGGTGTATAGGGTTGCAGATCATTCGGAACTTGTCCTAACCTGATTTCAAGCCTGCAAACAAGTTATGTGATTTCTCTCGGCGAAAATAAGGTCTTCCATGTGAGGTCTGTTTTTGCAAGGGATTGGAGGCTCTTTGCACATTGCTTTCGACTGTTGGCTGACCCCGTTGAAAGCGGTAGCTTGCAGTGTGCCAAGGATAATTGAACTTTTGGGTAGTGACGAGATTCTCGGGGCATCTATCCGTGGAGAAATTTTCATATCGAGGATAATATTCACTTACCAATCCTCATTTACTTTCATTGACCAACTAATTGCACACCTGCCCGCGGTGTTTCAGCACTTTGCGTTTGTTTTTGTACAATCGAGTTGTCACCGCACGAGAAGGCACCTCTAACCTTACTACTATCGCTAGCAAATATGTCTAGTAGCTCTGCGATGGAGGACTAGGCGATAGTGGAGATGACAAGGCGAATAAATGTGTCCTTTAGTGTAGAATCCCGATAACCATCACAAGGTGGCCCTACAAGCCCGAGCTCCTACCCTGCACCCCTGGCGCTGGATGCAGGTACAGAGAAAAGGCTAAAGACACTGTACGTCTGAGTAAACCTCTACAAGATGTATTCAATACACGCTGACCAGTGACATAAGATAGGCCATCGTCAACCATCACTCAGCTCCGTTCTCCTGTTCCCAACGCTCGTTTTGCCGCTTGATCCCGTGGAGCGCACGATACCAGCTCCACCACTCCTTCAGCGCCTCATCACGACCTCAATGGTCTTGTTCTGGACGCCCAACCTCTCCCGACAGGTCGCCGCCAGTAGCTGTGGCTGCAGAACACCGGTGTTGTGATATGTGACGAGACTTGTCGGGAGGTGAAGAAACGCACAAAGAGCCAGCCCAGACTAAAAGGTTTCCTCACCGAAAAGAAAGAAGGGGAAGCAAAGGAAGAACGCCCACCGCCGAAACCACACGCCCACGTCCCCGCTGGGACTCATCTGCCACGCGCACCAGACCATTGCAGCCCTCGAGCCGCCGACACCCAACGCTCCCACGACGCTCTTCGACGAGCTCCGGCTTGACGCGACGCGACCGCCGCTCGACCCTCCCGACGCCTGCGCGGGCCCCTACACCAGCAACTACAAGGCCGCCAGGGACGCGGTACAGAGGGCGTGGGAGGACAGCAGCGAGCGTCTCGAGGGGGAGGAAGACGGGCGCTGGAGGGAGGCGTCGGCGCTGGCTGCGAGGACGCTGCTGGATGACGATGCGAGGACGCTGTATCTGAGGGACTTTGTGAGAAGGATACGGGAGAAGGGAGCTGATAGAGGCTGGAGGGAGCCTTGCGGGCTGCTCGGAATTGATCCAGTGCATTAGAAGAGAGGAACAAGACATAAATCACGAGCCTTTTGGTTTATCTTGACAATCTGCCAGCCATGCTGTACTCGCGTTTTGCCCTGGCTTTTGATCTGTCCATACATCCACCCTGTAAAGAACTTCCAGGTCACTTTGGTGTCTAGGGAGCAGCCGTTGTCGCTACCTACTAGTCTAGCAGGCATACCGACGTCTTGCCCTTCCAGGCACTATGTACACCTACTCCCCTAGCCAGAAGACCCCTGTCAAGCCAGCAAATCTTCCCGTGTGTGCTCAGTCCGCTCTGATATTGGTAAATATACTTGGCTTGAGCACATACCTTTACCTGACCAACACCACACGCACGCAGACACACACGCAATGGCTCTCGCCCATTTGCCTGCTCTCTCCCTCCCGCCAACTCAGTCTTCGTCCAATCTGCAAGACAAAGAGACAGAGAGTATGTACGGATATGGCTAAGCACCACCTCTTTATCTCGGCACTCGCCCTCCAAGTTGGCCTCGCCTCTCTCATACTTGCTTTGGCCATCGTTGTCCTCACCACGCTTTGCCTCTTTCTCCCTCTTTCTCTGTTTCTCAATAATCTCCATGCCGTTTGCTACTCAGCCAGGAGACGCAACAAAGCGTAGAAGTGCGAGGCTTCAAGACGACATGAACGGCAAGAGTCGCTACAGGATCGTCATCCCGACGACGGCTATCGCTCACTCCGTTTCGAAGCCGCCAATCGGCCCTCCTAAGCACCCCGCGTCGCTGCCCGCCGAGATCTGCTTCCACTCTGACTTTGAGCCTGACTCCCGTCGCGCTCTGTCCACCCACGTCGACTGCGATTCCGTCGCACTTGCACGGTCGATCGAATTGGCGCTGCAGCCGCCGGCGCCGGGCCGGATTGTCAACTCTGGCACCATGGATCTCTCGGGCGGGCGATTGTGGGTGCGATCTGCGCGAGAATGGGAGTCGGGCCTCATCTGACGGTGGACGAGGAGAGCCTGTGACGCCGTCCAGCGATGCCGGGGATGAACGGCAAGCCGAGTCTCGAAAGGATTTGCATCTGCCCTTAGACTTTGGATTCGACGGCCATCATCAGCGTTGCGACGCCAGAGCAGCATCTCTCATTGTATTCGTACTCGTTGTTCTTGCGCTCGGTCTGTCATGCGGCGTCCTGTACATCTCCGTCTTGCGATGGTCAAGTTTACTAGCTCCAGCTTCATTCGCAGACTCGTCGTCGTCATCAGTCACAACCTACCTCGTAAATCTCACCGTCGCCATCCCGCTCATTCCTTACCATCTCTTTTACAGCCCCGACCGCGTGCCAGGAGCAGGCCCAGCTTCATTGCAGACCCTACAGCCTCCTCTTTCGTCACGGCTTCTTACACTCCTACAGGCCGACGACTTGGTCCAGGACATTGAGCGTGCCGCCAAGAATGTCCTTTCTACTCGCCTTGCGTCCCTAGGGGACAACAGCAACAAATACCCATACAATCCGGACATCAAGGTCTGCCGAGAACACAGCCAGAGAAGCATCGGCCGACTGGCATCTCTGGCCACTGCCTACCGAAGCCCTTCCATGTATCGATACGGTGCTCTAGGCGAGGAGACCGGGGCTGAATGGTCCTACGCTGTCCACGACGGGTTGCGCAAGGTTAAGACGAAACTCGAGTTCATCAGCGACGTCTACTCCCGCAGCAGCAGCAGCAGCCCGATATTGTCGAATCGCGCAACGAGAGATGCTCTGCTGCTGGTCTACCGCAAGCACTTTGAAACCATTTCGGCCAGCCTCTTTGCATGCCAGGCCCTCCAAAACTGTCGTCCCCCTGACAGCAGCCAGCAGCCACCATCGGGAGCCTTTATCCACCCCAGTTGCGCGTTCAAGTACATGAACAGGTCGCAGCACGGGACTCACGACGACCTTATCTTAGCTCTACGACAATCTCTGGAGACGTGGACTCTGGATGCGGAAGAGCGCGGCATCCGCAAGCCGAGCATCGTGGGCGTTGCTCAGGAGTTCCCCCACTGGCCTGACAGTCCTCGGCTGCACAACCTCTTCTACCTCGCTCCCAATATGACATCCTTCTCTGCCACGATTGTCTTCATGCTCGACGTCGCCCGCCAGGTGCAGGCTTGTCAGGACGAGTGGCAGTCCGAGAAGCGCACAATCTGGACGCGCATCGTCCAGTTTCTGAGGCATAACAACGACTCAACCAGATGGAGCTTCTATCCTCAGGACCCCAGTAGCCTCCCCGAACTCATCGTCCAGCTCGAGCACAAGGCTACTGGGGATATGAGCTTGCATATAACGGGGGTGCTCGACGCAGCTGTCTCGCTCGCAGACATCTGTCAGGCGCTTGATCAAGCTGCACGGGAAACAACAGTCATCGATCTCAAGATCCAGGTGGAGATGGTGCGCATGGCGATACTTGACTTGGAGATGGACATCAATGAGCTGACGTTTGGGTATTCGTGGTGGGCGGAGAGGGAGTGGCGAGGTGAGAAGAGCCATCGGTATGTAGAACAGATGAGACTTGATGAGTATTACGAGCACAGAGACCGACAAAGGCCGAGAAAATATTAGTTAGATATGAGCGCTCGCGAGCTGCCCTTGGTGTTTAATCCATCCATGCTACAGACAACCTGGATCCCTCTGAATACACATCACATCTCCACGTGTTTCCCCAATTGACATGCCTGCCCCAGAGTTTCCTGCAGCTCATCAACATTCTCTCTTCCAAATCCAAAGCGATACAGTCTCTGGGGGCATCTGCGACTCCCCGAATCACCAAAATGGCATCAGGCAGTTTAGATTGACCTCTTGCAAACAGGATGAGCGATATGGAATACTAGCTTATGGCACGTAAAATAAACTAAAAAGCTATATGTTCCAGGCGATAATAAACATCACCCCATTCTTCTCTTCCTCTGACAGACTTGCCATCTTGTGACAAATCCCTGGTATCACGTCTTGGCTCACAAACTCATACCTCCCCTTCTGGCTCGCGATAGTATCAATCTATCTTACATTACCGGGCAAAAAACACCACAGACAAAACCGATGGGAGCACAACTCGTCTCTTGACCCATCTTTCACACGCTGTGAAAGCAACGCTGGCCTTCATCTACTACGGTATCGGCCACGCTCGCTCAGCGCGAACAAAGCAAAACCTTATGCCGCTAGCCTGAAAACGTATGTCTTCTCCTTCTTCCCATCGCAGCCAACTTCAGAGCTCTAATGCGTTAATAGCATACTCTCTCCACTGCCTAGATCGTCACTCAGACGATTCTTTTCATATATAGCGGCAAGAAAGGCAGCCTAACTACCGCAAACCCCCAGCATGGCAGACATCTCTTCTCTCCAAACCACGTTCTAGTTCAGGGATACGCGCAACAAGAGCTACATCACCCGCTAGGATTCTGCTTTCTTTGCGCTCAACGCTGCTCCTTTATCTACAAACCACATGCCCACCAGGCAACTACAGTGTGTGTTTACTTCGCACGCCAGAGAGTAGGCTTGCATGTGCTCTCCTGTATCATCTTGGGAGCCATCATTGTGAGATTACTCTGTCTTCACAAGATGCTTGCAGCGCATTATCTGCCCGCTGGATTTCTACGCTCCATGCTCTCACTCCAATATCATACTGGAAACACACACACACACGGTTGAAAAAATGCCATGCGTCACCAACCTTATCCATCGGTCTCTCCTCCCACGTCTTCTCCTCCACACAGACCCCACCCCGAACGGCCCCTTCCAAAGCACGCAAGCACGACAAGGCAAATCACAAGAGGATCCCATCCACGCCCCAGTCATCTCACTCTCTCCTGGCTCACTTCCTATCGAGCTATAATGACACTGCCTCCAAGATCCAAGTAACTATAGACGTTGCGCCGCGGTTCGGTCTGGCCAGCCGAGCATATAAGCCGCGATTTGCTGTCATAGTCTACTCATGGTGAACGAGATCAAGGTGCCATAACTATTGCAGCTGATGGAAAGCTTGGCGAAAAAGAGTACTTTGACGATATCCACCGGGCTCACTTTTGCGATTTGTCCTGTCTTGTTGTCTTGCGCTGCTTCTGGTGAAGAGTGGTTCGAATCGGTTTGGTTGGTTCTTGTCTGCGGTGGACTGAGCTTTGGCGTTGGTTTGATGGCGGGGACTGATGTTGAGACTGGTATCTAGTGATGGTAGTTATCCACATGGTGAACCGAGGCGAGGGGGCGGGGATATCTTTTATGTAAACCGCTGAGGGCGATACTTGTGCGTCTGAACTGGTCTGGCCAGCTAGCGAGAATGGCCGAGCGTAACTCTAAAGCGAAAGATTCGATCTTGTCTATATTAGTTCTATGCTTTGTGTCTTCTAGTCAGCCTGATCACCTGGCTAAAAGATGCTAGCTAATCTTCGTGTCAAAGAATAATTTGACCTGGTCCGACCCAATAGGTCTTGTCTCCTGTCTTCAAACTTAGCAACAGGCTGTGTGCCTAAGTCCTCGTAAGATTGAAAGCCTTGCTTCGTAGCCCTGCTGATTAAATGTGCCGAATTGTAAGTACCGCCGCCTGGATGCGTCGTGCGATGGCTATTCTTGAAGAAAGAAAGATCTTTCGCAGGAGGTCTGTTGCTGCAAAAGATGGAAGATGTCTCTCCCTTCAGTTCTCGGTGTTGTGACGGTTCTCTCACTTCGACTCATGGCAGGACTCGGTAGAAGCGATAGCTTGAAGTGCTTAATCAACTTGTTAATAGTAACAAAGCTATCGGGTAACTATCTGTAGAGGATTGCTCATGTCGAAGATTATTCTCATTGCTATCATTGACTCAATAATTGTACACCTGCCTGCAGGGTTTCGAAGTTTACACGACCGAGTTATCTCCACAAGAGAAAGCACCTCTGACCTTACTATTGTCGCTAGCAAATATGTCCAGTAGCTCTGTAATGGATGACCATAGCCCACCGCCGTTCATGAATAGCGACTGGATGATCATCAGGCCGTTGATGATGAAAAGGATAATCATCTTTCGGCTGCTAAAGTAATGTCCCTTGTTCAGATGGAACCAGAAAATAGCACTCAGGCCATATGTAAACCATGCAATCTATTTCTCCGGTTAGTTCAATCAAGGAAGCGTTCTGAAGAGTATGAACCTACTGTGGTTGCGGAAGAGATGGAAAGGATGGAGTCAAAGATGGGGATGGCGTTGGAGATCACCCATACAATGACCCAATAGAGAGTGACGCAGCCCACCCAAATGCTCCAAGATTTAACACTTCGGTCGGTAATCTGATGCGTCGACTTGATCGATCTCATGGTAACAACATACATATACTTGATTCCAGTATGTCCAAAAGCCATGGCCGTTGCGAAGACAGCCGGTAGCACGATTCCATATGCGATTTTTGCAGGAACAATAGGCGCTGATCCAAGAGCCGGTGAGGTTGTATACTCTCCTGCAAGACAATAAATGGCAATGGCCACGATCGTATAGAGGGTGATGGAGAAGACCTCGAGGCAAGCAAGGGCCATGGGAAAATCTCTGCTGGGACTCTTCATTTCTGCCATGTAGGAAACGAAGCTGATGTTGCCGGCGTAAGCATAACAGATCTTTAGGCAAGCGTTGAGACCCTGTCTAAAAGTTGGGTTTCCGATCACCTGGATCTCCTTGTCCCATCCGGGAGGCGCTTGGGAGGGCTGAGACACGCCCAAGCCAATCATCACGACAAGGGCGGCACCCAGGATACTGATGGTCGAAGGAATACCACTTTGCGAAACGAACTTGACTGTTCGGGGGAGGCAGAGCACCCAACAAGCAATGACAGCGACAGTTATGAAGACGGTAGTGCAAACGGAATGTCCGCTCAGGGTATTAAACGACACAGACAAGGTGACACTCGCGGAAGCGCAAGTCATCATAACCTTGATCATCAGGCCGATGCCTGCAATGACTTCGAGGGGTCTACCTCCGACGATGCCACACATATCAACAACGTTGACCACATGAGGATAACGGCGGTAGAACTGGAGCAGCTCGTATGCGGTGTAAGCGGAAAGGGAGCCAAGGCCGATGATGGCGATGATGCCGGGAATGATGCCGAGGACCTTGAGGCAGCCTGGTAGAGAGAGAACACCGAGGCCGACTTGGTTAGTAACTAGGACAAAGACGGTATCCCATTTGCTGAGGGTTCGATAGTTTTTGCCTCCTTGATTGAAGATGTTCTGTGCAGGCTCTTCGGACTGCTCCTTGTCGTCTATCATACCGCCCTCGTCGCCACCGGGAACATTGTTGATCTCGTTGCCGGTGCCTTGGATTGAAGACTGACGCAGTTCCAGCGCAGCAGAGTCCCCGATTTGAGTCTCAGTCTTGTCTCCTGCAGCCATGTTCGTGATGTGCTATGTCCAGCGTCGCGTTGACTAGAAGGGCGAGGCTGGAGAGTAGAATGGCGTGGAGAGGAGAAACTTTTGACCGGAACGCGCAAAGGTTTGAGAGATCTTGCCTACCTGACGCGGGTCCAAGGGAAGAGATGTGACACGTGGGCAGGAAGAGAGGAGAAAATCTGTAGATGGAGGTGTTTCTTATATAGAGAAGGCTGCAGAAACTTTAACTCTGGGTTTATCCCCCGTAGCCGTTATATACGCTCGCAAACCCCTCATAAATCTTTTAAACAAGTGGATCAGACTCCAGAATAACCCATGATTGCAACAATCCATCGACATGAAGAGGAAAATCCTCCATCGCGGAGCCCCATGGGACAGTGTGGCTAACAGGGAGCGAGCTGGGGGAGCGGAATCCAGCAGTGAGGTTTTCACGTAAAACTTAGCAAATCTATCCAAACGATAAGGTCATGAAAATAAGAGTAGCAGTAGAAACTCCATAAGAGACCCTCAATTATTGTTGCGCTCAGTCGAATTAGACACGAGTAGTTCCATTAGTGTCGTGGAGACGGCTGTGAGGCGCATCCTTTTTTACGTCAAATGTCGGCGATCTTTCCCCAAACTTTCTCTTGGAGGAGGAGACATGTGGGGGCTTATGGGCTGTGAGGTTTTGTAACCCCAGAGTTGTCGGGACAAGGGGAGCTGGATAATACCACGCCAAGTAGGTTGATATTGCTGGATGCAGTGTATAATTGTTGATCACATCTCCTAGAATCAACTTTCATCTGGCTGCGACGTATTAACCTAGATCATCTTGTAAGCTGGATCTCACTGGGATCTCCTCTTGCGGGAATGGCGCTGGGCGAAGGCGATGTGGATGCCGAGCTTATACTCTTGGGTAATGCACAGTCAAACTTTGCTCAAACTCTGCAGGTAAAATCACAAACAAGCGCCGTTTCTCTCTCATTACGTGAACAGTAGGTCGTGTTGACACATTGATTCAAGGCCTGTGGAGCCCAGGATGATGATATTGGCTCCCAGAAAAATCATCGGTTGCCAAGGACGCTTGCCACGTGCCGTAGTATCCGATAAGGGTTACGGACGAGGAACCTAACTCAGGGGTAATGAAGCAAAGGCGATTGGAGGATGAACTGAACTGGCATTTTAGGGGCGAATGTTGCGTTGATCTACTATAATTATCGAAAAAATCCCGTTGACGGTATCAGACAGAGGTGGCGATTGACAGGTTTCTTTGATCCGTCACGTTTCATCGTCGGAGTTTTATCCTCGGAGTTGACTGTCACTGAAATATCCAATATTTGAACAGCATCTTTTGCTCCGCTGGATGTCATGCACTCTTCAATCATTCTATATACACATTCATGAAACAGGCTACCCACAACGACCAGTGCGTTGGTCGTAGTCGGCAGCCACAATTCTCATATAGGAAAAGCAACCTTTTCCCGACTGTCCTGGGGACCTCCGCCCTCGTTTTGGTAGACTTGGCTTTATATCACCTCTTCTCTACCCCGGGAATGCCTTGGTGAAGGGGATGTTGGCTTCGGGGTCAATCAACTTAACCAGAAAAACGATGTGCGAAGGGAGCAACTTCCTTCTGCATTTGAAAGAAACTTTTGTATGTATTCACGAGAACTCGGGACTTATTTTCACTCTCAAAGGTCGAGCTCATACGATACGGCTATATATTTACCTCGTCACTTTCCACCAGGAGAATGCCTCTATCCACTACAAGGCGAAGAGAGTGTAGCCTAGAACATTGTGCGCTGAGAGCGTAGTCGAGTCATTCATGGCACAAACAAAATGGCCAATTCTTTACTGTATTTCTCTCAATTTCCCTTGGTCAATTTCACTGCGCGCGCAACCCTGGTGAAGCCCCGTACAGCTGACAATTCCAGCTATCTGGATCCTTGTGGTCGCCCTCGCGGTCCCAGACATTGCGATACGGATACCGACAATGTCTGCGCTTATACTCAATCTCGTTCTCCTGAGAACCATTTGCATAACGATAGCCCATGATTGTCTCTGGTGCGACGCCGTCCTCAACCCACCGCACAATGGCCAGGAGCACGTTGCTGTCAGGGTCCATACCGCCCAGATTGTTCAGCCTATTCCCAATGTTGGAGGCGCCGTCTCCTCCCGAGCAGTGACCGCAGCCAGTAACGCGGAAGAATCTGTAAAACTCATCCAGCCCTGTGTTGTTCAGACCCATGGTCCTTGATACGTGGTCGTAGTAGTGCTCTGAGATTTCGGCGCTGATGGTGCCATCTTGCTGCCCATGATAGTGAAGAATCTTTGAGCCCCGGTCGCGAATGGCAGAGAGATCCCCTTTCCAGGTCTGGATATTGTACGAATTCTGCTTCAGTGCCGCGTCGTAGTCTTCCGGCTCAATCGTGCTTGGATCCCATTTGTCGTCGTTGTAGACCACGTATTTGAACCATTCCGTCGAGTAGGGGAAAGGGGAATCACCGACCAATCGAAGCAGCCCCGCTGAACCGCCAGGCTGTATACGAGGGTATATCAACGTCCCATTGGTTCCATACAAAGGAGCAAACACCTCGCGGACTGCGCCAATCTGGTCAACTGTCAGACAACCCTCGGTCTGGCCCTTGCTGCAGATGAGAGCCTCGGGACGGTATTGGCATGCGCCCGGATCTTCTAGGACGCCGTCTTTGACGCCATCCAAGAGGTCGCACTGAGTAACGACGTCCTGCTGAACCATGTCCCACTCGTCGGGATCGAGATAAGTTGGACTGCCAGGCGGGCCGGTAATGGCCCAGAAGCTTCCCGAGCGAGACTGGAGCGCCGAAAACGCAAGTGCTGGTGCACCAGCCACGATGCCATCAAAGTCGTCTGGGAAATCCTGAGCTTCTTTGAAGCCCTGCCGTCCTCCTGTAGAGCAGCCGAGGTAGTAAGACTTGCTCTGGCTTCGGCCGTAGAACTCTTTGGTGATTTCCTTCCCGAGCACGACGCCGGTGTGAACAGAGCGGTAGGCAAAGTCCTCCACCACACCAGGGTGGTGGAACATGGGGAGAGCCGAGGTTCCATTCAGGCCGTTGTTTGCGCCGACGGTAGAGAATCCGAACCCTACTCCGTACGCCATGTCCTCATACTGGATGCAGCCGGAAACGCCGCCGTTGCCAGTGCTCAGGAAGCGGCCCGTCCAGTTGGAGGGGAGCCAGGCCTCGACACTGAGGTTGGAGTTGGGAGATGTAGTGACAAACATGGCAACGCGGCAGAGCTCGTCGTCGACTACCTGGCCGGGCCGGTTGCAAGTGGGATGGTTATCCGGAAAAGTGATGTTGGTCCCGGACGGCACATGCTGTGTGAACCATACCGTGGTGTTGGGCAGTTCCAGAGTCGTAGCAAGCTCAGCGCACTTGGCCGCAAAGTCAGAGGTGCCAGCTGCCCAAGTCTGCTGCACCAGGGCAGGAAGAAGGAGGTGGGAGAGACGCATCGTGAGTTCTCAGAAAAGTAGCGACAGGCAGCTCAACGACAAAGTCCTTGAATTGTGTGCCACAAGAGAAAGGGCCACAAGAACAAGCTTTTTATACGCCACAACACATCAGCATCTCTCTTAAGCAGTTTCCGGGGATAGCTATACAGTGCGGGGATGTACCCCGGATTTGGGCCCCGTTCCCCCACACGAGGGCTTAGCCGATCCTTGCCAGATGTGTGTAAACCTCGGCCGCACGACTTAGGGAAAGGGACGATCAAGGCAAGTGAGTACGGCAGTTGTGATGGGATGGAAAATCCCTCAAGTTTTGATATGCAAAGCACGCATGCGGCGCAGGCTGCAAGTTGCACCTTGCTTTGAGCAGCAGCAGTATGTGAGGCTATCGTCAGGGTATACGGGGTGGGGCTAACTGGCCATGAATGAAGTGATGCAGTCATTCAGTCTCACCTATATTACCGACGCCGTGGATTAGAAGCACACGGAGATAGTTTAACATGGGAGTGACATAGTCTATGATCCACGCTATCGCATTTTATCTAAGATGGTGAAGTTGTTAAAGACTGCTTGGTAGGAGTAGCTCAAGGCGGACGCAGCGAAGGGCACAGATGCAAGGAAGATTTCACAAAAAGGGATTATCAACTTCGTCATCATATATCTCGTCCATCATTTTTATGAAGTCTGTTTAACTTTCGACATGTCATAGCAGACCCCGTATTGTTCACAAGGACATCGGATGCAGGATCTCAGCTGTCTCATCCTCCTTATCATCCTAGAGTTTATGCCATCACTCGGCGGAAGCTGGTGGAAGTACCATCTGATCAATCCATGTCAGCAATCGTGTAACCAAAACCCTGCAATATCGCGAAGACTCGACTTACCTGCCACATGTCAATGACAACATACTTGCCCTTATCAGCACCCATTCCACCCTTCAGCACCCCTGTAGCAACAACGTAGTTGAGCCACTGATAATCCGGATGGCCCGTCTGAAAGATTCCTCTGAGCAGACTCCGACCATCTGGCTGCTTGGGGCCAGACGTCTGGATGTAGATGTCGGCACCATCATCCGTGTGCAGGTTGTACCGCGTGTCTGGGAAGAAGACCCCCTTGGTGTCTGTCACGCCCCAGTCGGCTCCGAGGTTGTTGACGGTGCCGTTCAGACGCGGTCCTGTGAACGTGCCGCCTGTGATGGGAATCACGACGCGGCTGCCCTGGCCGTAGTCTCCGATCTGCCATCGCTCGCCCAAGGTGGCATTGACGGTGTAGAGAAATTCGTATGAAGGTGTACCGAAATATGAAGCGGCTGCGGCATTGCAAACCGCGATTGCGCAAAGGGCTGATGATGAGAATCTCATGATGATGGAATAGCGTTCGGGCTGCAAGCAGTTATTGAACTTTCAAAGAAGTAAGGTTGTGATTCCTTAGGTTTCAATGAAACTGCCAAGGTTCTTATACAAGCCATTTGAATGTCTATCAGCCAGCGATATGATCAGCAAGGGCTCTCGGTATTGCATCGTGACCCTCGGTATAACCGTGAGGGGTATAGAGTCTTGGAGTGCCCCACAGATATGACTCGTGGAGATAATCGGCAAATATCTCCGGGATCTCTGATAAGGCATTGATCAAGTTTTAAAGATAACAAAGATGCATAATAATTACTTTAAAATGCAAAGCTTGCAATGTTCCGATTAGGCCTCTCTTGGTTGCTAAAACCCAACGGCTGTGGCGGCGGTCCGTGGGTCTTACAAGCCGCTGGTTGATGCATCCGTGTGACTGAATGGTATGAGGAAATTAGTATTGCTTCTATAGGTTCATTATAACAGAACGCTTCGCAAATAAGAATAAAAGGGTTATCGCTACTTCCAAACACGGGTTTTAACCGCGGCGCTTGCGCAACCATGGCCCCTTACTAATAAATATAATGATAAGCAGTAACAATCACATCTTTGCAATCCATGATAAGGGTTATAATGGCATTTCATGAACAGTTCTCATCTTCCTCCAGAAACAGGGGTATATCATCCGAATCATCCATCTCAACACGAGCTTCCTTTGCTACAATCGAGCCCGCCAGGTTCTTCTGCCGCCACATGGCCGCCTTTTCCGCCTGTTTCACTGCGCCCTCCCTAGTTCTGCCTTGTAAATGTCGTAAACAAAGCATTTTCCCGTTCTGAGGGTAATATAGCCATGTAGCCCATTTTATCCACTGGTTATTGTTAGCTAATAGCTCACGCTTACGTGAATCAGAACAGATACTGGTGTATATCTGCCTGCTTCTGGGTGGTTACTTACTTGGCCTTCTTTCATCTGAGCTCGAGCCCGCTGTCCAATCTTATCCTCGATAAAGTCGCCCCGCAGCATAGCCAGCCGGGTAGGAAACACGCGCTCCATGTAATGCGCTGCCGAAGCAAGGTGAGGCTTATCATGCCAGAAGTAAAGAGGTGTCAGAGGAACATTGACATCAGGCCGAGATGCCGGGTGAAAGTCGCGTGTGAGGGCCGATGTTTGATCTCTCAGGACTGGAAACTCGGCGACATCTGCTGACTTTGCGTATGAAAGCATGCGCACTGCCGGAAGGCAGACGTATTTTATAGGCGTCTCTGGATCAGACTCATGAGCCTTCATTACTTCCACCATGGGCCCAATGGGCAGGTCGGCTACCAGGGCCCAGTCATGCTGTTGGAGCCACACGTAGGGAGTTTGGGTGATCCTCAGCGCCGAGCGAACTGCTAGGCCAAATCCAAGGCGTCTCGATGGTTCAATGAAGGAGATTGTCTTATCGGATGTCTGAGTTATGGTGTATGGCACGGAGTTTTGGGATCCGTGAGGGCTGCCAAATTCGGCCGATGCGTCGCTGCATGTGAATGGAGCATCACCATGACCGTGGGGAAAGTTCGCAAGGATGAGGTCTTTGACGTTCTGTTTGTAGGCGTCAAAGTCGACAGCTTGCTGAGGCGTGACGCAGCCCTTTTTGAGCCGCGCTGTTTCGACTACCTGGTCGTAGGCATCAAATACGACGACGACATGGCAGTCTAGAAGAGCTGGGCAGTGGCGGTGGAACGAGTCGAGAATGGAGGAGAGCAGCTCTGTTGACGGTGCAGATGGTGTCACCGAAGTCGTTATTATCACCGTTAGCAATTCGGTGACTGGGAACGAGCCTTGTGTCATCCTGGAGTTTTGTATTAGACTATGAGTCGGCGCTTCGCCCCTACAAGTCATCAAGCACTCACTCGCTCACTCATTTAAAACGTTTACGACAAATGGACCAGGCGCGCAGCCAAGGCGCCCCTGTGCCCTTTCTGGGGTCCGATGGTCTCTCAAATAGATGTTTATTCTAAATGCATTGCCTTAGAAAGCGAGAAAAGTAGAATTCCAGTACAATGGCTGCGTGATAAGCGAATGTGTGAGGTTGTGTTGTGATTTGGTGTGAGAAATTTCTGCTTGGCTGCATCGGAGCTAGCGCACAGAGCCCCAAACGTAAGGTAGCCCGAACTCGGCTTGAAATCGGATCACATCGATTTTCCAGCTGCAGATACCGTTGCATTTTCTCAAACAAAAGCTCCGAGAGCCTGATTATGTCAGATCAATACGATTGAGTGAGACGCGTACTCCGTATAGCCAACGCAAAACTGTAATTGCGGGCAGGGGTCGATCAATGCAGTGACGCGTAACGTCGCATGCTCAATACGAGTCTTGCCGTGGTAAACGCAACCAAAGAAATGCGCTGTCGATTTGGCGCTGCTACACGCCAAAGAACCCAGAACTCAACGAACGACCCGACGTCAGGTATCAACCACTCAGCAGCCAGCGGCCAGCGGGCGATCGAGGCGTCGGGTCTGGGGTTTCATCAGGCGATGTTGCTTGTAACCGCCAGCCATTTCTATAATTATAAAATTAATCCCAAGTGATTTGCAGTAGGGAAGATGGGACGCGCTTCTCTGCATGTTGCCGTTTGATGATCAGCACTGCAGGCGAAACAGTGGATCATCTACAGCGCCCAAGCACAATGACACTGTGACGAAGAGGGACTGATATTTCTGTCTTGTTCCGACTTTCGAGTCATCACGGGCGATTAAAGCGATCTTCATTTGGTAGTATTAGCTTCAAATTCAATACAAACGATTTCACTGCAACTCTCGTGTCAATGTTAGACACGCCATTAAAAAGCATATGAAATCACTGTGTGACGGATACTGTTCTTGGCTGCCCTGTTGTTCTCCAATTCAGGCGGTTGGGGGCTTGGAAACCCTCCCAAGGCCCCTGAAGACGCCCCTGGGGCAGAGCGAACTCCCAACCACATGGAAAACCCCACCACAAACGGTGACGATGAACCAACCTCCCATTTCCAGCCATCGCCATTTCGCATTGCTCTTCTAAAGCGTAGATCGCTGCGGAACAGAGAGTCTCTAGAGTCAGCATTCCTCACATTCACATTATTTGCGGATCTCTGGTTTTATTTTATTTTTCTCCTTCTTATTACCGGGCTCTTAATTCATTCTTCGTTGAATATTTGACTGTCGCATCTCACCGCAACTTGTTCACTGACTCGTCGCCATCAAGAAAACATAAAAGAAAAGAACTTTGAACCGGTCGCGCAAAACAAAAAAAAGAAGCTCATCCGCCCCGCGACATGGCGACAATGGCTGCCCCTCCTCACCAGCCTCGCTACGACCTGGAAGACCCGGGCTTCCCTCGCAGCGCCCGTGAGGCCCGCGAAGCCTCTCGTGCTGCCAAGAACGGCGCCAGCAGCGGCAGCAGCAATAACAACACGAGCCCTCGCTACAGGCGCACGCAGTCTCCCGAGGACGTCGACGACTATCGCTTCGCGGGAGACGACGGCATGCGATCGCCGACTTCTGACGTGGCGCTGCAGGATGCCATGCTCGCACAGGCGCAACAGCAGCAGGTGAGTTTCTGGGTCTATGAGCCCCATAGTTCACACTCCTCATCATCGCGTCATCGTTGTTCCGCAACTCTAACCTTGTGATCACAGCAGCGTGTCGTCCAGCAGCAGCAGCAGCAGCCCGTCGGCCGTAACGGAGGCCAGCGCAGACAGCCACCTTCTAACACGAGCGGCCCAGCTCCAGGCCGTGGAGCTCCCCAGCAAATGCCTCCTTCGTACCCAGGCGGTCCCACCGAGGCCGGTCTCCAGCACCAGCAGCAGCAGCAGCTTGGCCCCAGAGAGCCCAGAGAGGGAGGTCGCTACAGGCGTCAGTCGCGCCGTACCTCAGAGTCGGAGCAGTCGCGCCAAGTTACAGCAGACTCGCCGTCGCGATCAGCACCCAACACTCAGCAGAACCGCATGTCTCAGTCGCTGGGCCCCGAGGCCGCACAGCACCAGCAGCGACGTCCTGCCTCGCCGGATCGCCTGGCTGTCCCCGGCAACGACATCAACCGCCTCAACAGCCCCAGCATCCAGAAGAGCGTTCTCCAGCCGCTGGAGCAGAAGATCCAGGAGTACGACCACCTCATGCACGACGCGCAGTCTCAGATGTCGCAGCTCGACGAGGAGCTGCGGTCTCTCCAGGAGCGACGGCGTCTGGCCGAGGACCGCTTCATGGAGGCCAAGGTCAAGCACGACGACTACGAGCGGCAGCATCAGGACGTGGGCAGAGCGTTGCGAGGGGAGCTCGTGAGGGAGCAGCCGCCGCCGCCGCCGCAAGCACGACAGCCCATGCCACGCATGGACAGTATGGACAGCTTTGACCAGCGGCCGGTCAGTCAGCAGAGCTCCTACCATCAAAAGCCAAAGAAGGGAGGTTTGCTGCGGATGAGCCTGTTCAACAGAAGCTCTTGAATCTGGATCAATAAAAGGTCTTGAAACCGGGATCTGGGAAATCACATAGAAGGGGGGCGGTATTATGATTTATGCGTAATGAATGACCTTGAGGGGGTATAATGATCCTTGGGGGTATTATCGAAAAAATGACGGCCTACTTTCAACTGTTTTTAGTAGTCACGTCCACGTCCACGCAAAAGGACCTCTTAGTTACCTGTTTTACATAATCAACCGGGTTTTCGTTTAGGTTTACACTGGCCAATACAATACAAACATCGTGAGATGGTTCAAGGCTGCACATTAGAAGAAATTACCTTGAAACGCGTCTAGAGGTGTCCCTCCATGCCGTACCATGTTTTCGGTCTTCTTTGACACGAAAGTCGCGTTAGTATCGTCAACATCAAGTTTTGGCTGACGTCTCCGACTCACCATCTCCAGATATTAATTCTCAGTCTCATAGAAGCCCAAGCCATAGATTCGAAAAAGCTTGGCGTATCACAGGTCCGAACCAGCCAATGCGTGCTTATATTTCATCTCTTGATATTGAGTTGGTGGGCAATTCTTATGTCTGATTTATCTATGCTCATGATGCTCCAAAAAACAGTCGGAGTGAGTAGTTGCTCAAACGGAAACAGCCACTTCCACTTATATTGGCAAACAGCATTGAGCATTGAACAAGCCAGCTGTAGACAAGGTTGGAAATAATACCAAACACGGAAGGTCAGGTGAGAAACCGAAAGACGGATCCGGAAGTGGAATGAAACGATAGGTCTTGGCAAGACGCCTCTCAACCTACGCCGGTATCAGTCTAATTATATCTGATACTAGACTGCTAAATTGGGTAAGAAATATGCTAAAAATAAGTTGAGCATGCACTAGCAGTTATCAGAAAGAAGGCCGGTGATATTACATATTAGATCATTATTTCGGTTTATATCGTTGCTAATCTTGTTATATTCGATGTGAACAGTAAAGCTCTCATGCTCGTCATCGTACCGGTGTCGACGAGACGGTAAACTCAACCTCCTTCGTAATACCCTGCTGCCGTGAAGGGATAATCTCATCCGAGCTTGCCTCGCCTGCATGGATAAACATGTTGCGAGCATGGCCGCTATTACTCCTTGAGACCGACTTGAGTGACCGACCATTATTGCTCCTCCATCCCGAGAGGTCGCCATGGTCTCCAAGGGGAATGCTGCCCGCTCCAGGCCCGCTCTTGTACTTGCTCGTATTGTTCGACGACAGCAGCGAGCCAAAGAAGGGCTTGAGCTTCTGCCGCATCCATCCCCAGGTCATGGGCAAGCTAGAGGTGGCGACGGCAACAAACGACTCTCGCACCGCCCAGGAGGCGCCCTCTTCCGGTCCTGTTTTGGGGTTCTGGAGAGAAGGGTGTCAGAGTATGGAACAGGGGCCAGTGGTGTTGGGTGTTGTTATTCGGAGAGCGTACCTTGAGGATGAGAACGCATCGCAATAGACCTGCTACCATGACAAAGATTCCGCCGGAGAAGAGGACTAGAAGGCCATACTTCTTCAGTTTGGGAATATGCGCTCCCCACAGCATGGGAATCGGGATGAGTAGCAGGTACGTGTCGGTGATAATGTTTAGGGTGACGATCATGAAGATGTAAAGCTTTGAGAGGGCTGGTTGGCACAAGTCTAGAAAATTCGTTAGCACTCCCAATGGGCCTTTCAGTTGTGCAGGACTACGGCTCCTACTGCCGCAACCAAGCCCGCATGAGGATTGACTTACTTCCTGGGTCAGGGTTGATCTGCCAGAATCGGTGGAAGGGCTGACAGCTGAACAGAAGGGTGCAGAGGACTGCGATGTAGCTTGCGATGATCAGGCCAAATCCGATCCAGATGCGGGTTTTGTAGTTTGTGAGTCCAGCCTGATGGATTGATCAGTATGCGAAGTATGCGAGACCTTGATTCCCTGTTGCTGAGCGAAAACGAACCGTGAGACGGAAGTAGAATGCACAGAGCGCAGCCTTGATAACCCACAGGACCGAGGCGTACATGGCCCAGCCTGCGACTTGGATTTTGGATCCGCTAACCCTGCAAAGAAACACGTCTTAGTCCAAATCACTTCTCTCCCAAAGCCAAGTAGCTCAACGAACCTCCATCTGTACTCGTCGCTGTCGGGAGATAGAGCCGCGCGCTCAGCGGGCGACATGGCACTGTTGGTGAGCCCATGGTACTGTGCTCCAACGGTGTAAGCGAGCGCGGTCTCGATCGTGTACGGCACGATGACGAGCAGCATCAGCCAGTCGTCGGCCTCGAAGTTGCGGACGCCGACCTGCTTGATCCGGGCGTAGGTGCGGAGCAGGATGATGCTGATGCCGAGGGAGAGCAGCGTGAACGCCTCGGCGGCGAAGGACGAGGCGTCACCCATTGTTTGTTTCTGACGAGCGCGCTGCAGCAATTCGGGAAGGACGGTGAGAGTTTGATGTGACGAGCGACGCCCACGTAGGCAGGGCCCGCACGAGGTGGGAATAGAGTCTTTAAAGGTCAAGCAAGAGGCAAAACTCGCGAACGGAGCGCCATCCCAGTGGCGCCTTCCAGGGGCCATCCATGGAAAGCAGAAACTCAAAGGGCTTCTCGAGCTACGTACGGTAGTACGCACTATAGTAGCAAAGGGGGGCATGGGCTCCGCGGAGCCGAGTTTGGCCCTATTCGCAACCGGCGCCGTGGAAGCACCAATCACGTCTGCCCCTGCTGCTCACATCTGGTCCGGTATTTGGGGCGCTGCTTGGCAGGCAGGGACTCGCAGACAGGTGATCGCATGGAAGGCATTGATGATGACAGGCGGATCCGCCTGCGCTGAGCCCAGCCCCTGTCTTGTACGGAGTCCCGGGGAAGACTTGGGCGACGCTGCCGACGAGGATCGACGGGGCGCTAATCCGTGTTGGTGATCCAGGTGGTCAGGTACGAGTCAGTCGAGCTGTTTCTGTCGAGGCGTCCCCTCTGAAGATCCCTTGTGTGGGGCTCCGGAGGATCCTGCCATTGTGCTGAAGGAAACGTGGTCCTGAGTCGCCGACCCAGCCAAGGCTCATTATCTGCAACTCGAGTGCTGGGATATGCAGGGTCGCAGAATCATGGCTCCCAGCGACGGCGCAACGGTACCCCTGTTCTGTTTCTTATCAAAGCTCATCCCACGATCCACGTGGCCACGGCGGCAATGGTTCCTCCCGGCGTGCGTTGTCGCGATGCTGGTTCAAGCGGTGGGAACCAAGCTCACGGGCGGCGCTGAGAACTTTTACAGTGTGGCTTTCGGAGCCCTACAGAGGAAGGGCAGCTCTCACCAGCTTTCGCGGGGTTTGCCGTTTTTCTTCCAGAACGTGGCTGATCCGGGCGATTCAACACCCGTCGCCCAAAAGGGAAATCAAATCGGCATGGAGATTTGTCGCGCCGATCGGTGCCGGAGACACAGAATCTCAGGAGGCAACTGTTTGGTGGGGGGGGGCGCAAGATGACGGACGGTCTGGGTTGCATCGTTGCGCTACGTAACGCACTAAATTGATACTACGCCTTCGGTAGACAAGGGCCTGGGTAAGTGCTGGCAGGAGGGGACCTGTTGTTGCTTTGCCGGGGCCCGTCGTGGCATAATGGGGCCCTTCAGGCTGTCCGGAGCTTGGCTGCGCACTTGGCGGCATGGAACCCTTTCCCCTTGGCATCTGTTCCATGGCCTTGGGACCGTGGGTATCTGCCGAGACATTGGGCCCCTGCACCTGTGAGCAAAGCCTTGATTACGATGCGCTCGGTGTGAAGTGAGCTGCGATAGCTGAGATCGCACTGCTGGAGCTCAGCTGGAACATCAAAGCGAATCAGTGGCGGGGAGAAGGGCAGACGCTACTCCCTACTGGTTCTCCCGCTAGAAGGGGCAATTTGTTTTAGTATCGTTCGCCAAGGACTTATTAACCTTTCTAGACTACCTCATCGGCCGGGAGCGACTCAGGAAGTAACGGAAATGGTAACCATCCCGTCACCTCTGTCCGAATCGACAGAACCTATTGGTGCAGTTGGAATCTTTTTATGGAACCAGCATTCTCCTGTCAGAGGCGCAGAGCTTCAAATTAAAGACATGTGGGTGGGGGCGACCTACCCGGAACATTTCCTTCGACTAAACCCAGTGGCGGCCTTCCAGCTCGATATCCGCTGGGCTCCCGTGTTGAAGCCTTACAGAGCCTGGACGCACAATCGACAGTTTGGAACGTGGCCGGGCCCCTTTTCTTAGACCCAGTTGCTAACAATTACTGTTGCCACCAATGACTGATGTCTTGTCGTTGCTGATGATAGTGGTTCTGAGAGTTGCCTCTGCCCTACCCTATAGCAGCACTCCTTTCCAAGGTGCTCGTTGACGTAATGCGAATAGTCCAACACAAGGCATGCCAATCAAGTAAAGCCAGTAGTTAGCGTAAAAGATTGACTCGGGTTACGGAGGCTTTAGTTCCGCAATTGTGTTTCACGCACAATAGATTCGCACTTCTGCAAAGTGTTCTGTGCGTATCAGTCTTTTTTAAGCTTTCGGTAAAATGCATTACGACACACCAGCACAGAATTTGGTTGCATCAGTGACACATGTACGCGAATAAGTCTAAACAATGGTTTCCTCAGAGGACTCGAAGAAGTTACTCGAGGAATTCGGGTGCTATTATCAAGGGGATCCCAAAGTGGGACAGAATGTCGAGGCAATCTTCGAGGAAGTTGGCTATTACTTTAAGAACCCGCCTAACCTGACATTCGCCAAGACCAACACCTTGGAGAATGATGTACGAGATCAATCTCTCTTACCCTGTGATCGACGCTGACAACGGGAAGCAAGTCCGGTGCATCATCGAAGCTACATTTCCGGAATGCTCCTTGGGTTTTTCAATTGTACGGACCACGTTACCACGACTACTATTTACTGAACCGACTGCAGTCGTGGCTACGTGCCCTGGTGGTCTACCTCTGTAACAGTGATTCAGTTGTCATTTTCCATCTTGGCTCGCACAGACATATACTTAGCGCCGACTGTGCCCCAAATGGATTTTTGAAAATCCCACCAGGGAAACTCGCGCTTCCCTGGATTATGAGCATAACTGTCGATATGAAAACCATTGGCTTGTATGCATACCCTTCTAGCCATTGGTAGTTCACTAACGAAACCAAGCTCCATACTTGATGTGGGAGGACTGGCTACAAGATCGTACGCGGACGAGCTATACTCACCGCATTTGTCGTACCCGATGAGCTGCAAAATTGGGCTAAGATGGTGCTACCAAAGCGCCCAGAGCTTGAAGAGATTGTCCAGCAGATGCAAGAGATAAGCGACCGCATCGGGGCAAATTTCGAATTTCAAGCACCAAAAAACAGCGAAGAACGGCATTAACTTAGTTTAGGCCAATCATCTAGTTCAGAGATAGCTGCCAGACGGTGGAATGGTTGCTCAGTGGTAGATGTGGACCAGACTCAGCCCGCTGCCGTGAGTTGCTTACCAAGATTGATATAGTACCGACTCATCTTTGGTATAGGACGTAACAACTGGAGCCTCGGTATCAAGGAGGGCTCGGGCATTGCCGACGAATGCAAGACAGAGAGGCTCGCGATGCGCCCGGCATTCGTCTCTCGTAAGAGTTCGTTCATCGAAAACAGGGCTTGGTTGGTTATTATTGTGCTTGCATCGTTGACGCTTGTCACGTTTGACACACAGTGAGGATGGCAAAAGACAATTATATGGTATACTGACCTGTTTGAATTATGTTTACATCTAGTAATTCCAGCCGTGGCGGCCGATGATCTGGGCTGGAGCCCGGATGATAGCTGGTCCGAGCAGCATCCTCCTTCGCGGTTCTGGGGTTGATGATGTTAGCCGCTATCTTCCGTCTTAGCTGACTCGTTTGGTTGAGAACTGCCAAACAAAGCATCTCTGTTAGCCCAAGGTCGATGACTTCATGTCCTCAAGCACGGTGCTGAGGAGAGTTAAGTGCTAGTCGAACAGGCTGGAAGAACCAGTGCGCATACCTCATGACATCGAGTGATTTCGATACACACCCTCGTTCTCAAACGTTTTCAACCAGATGTTACATTCTATTGCGGGTATCGTCAGATTCCTTTTCTTCTCTTCAAATTCGAATGGGGAGACAGACTTAACTGAGCAGTACGGCGCGGATTTGCGGCTTGTTAGCTGCATTCCGCCTGCTATGCCAATGCAACGCTGCCCAGAGGGCGGAGTAGAACCAATTAGAGCAACCATTCTGGGTTGGGGGAACATGATATGGCGGAACTCATTGACCGCTAATGGTAACCCTACAATGAGCCCACAATGCAAGGGAGACAAGTATTTGCCCGTCAGCATCTCAGTTCTACATCTTAGTACCCAAGCCTCCCTTTCCCGAATTGCGTGCACATGGACTCCGCCCGGGAAAAGAGCCTGTACAACAGTCCTGACGACGAAGCCATCTTTTGCCGAAGCTCTTCGCAATGGCGAAGGAGGCTCTCGCAGGCGAAAGCCACTGTCGAAATCCCGAAATCATGTCTAGATCTTGCGACGTGCCTTGATCGCATCCCCCGCTTGCCCGACAAGCTTCCAAATGACTCGAAATGGATCGAGGGATTTTCTACATGGGAGGACTTGACTCGTTCATCCTGCCCAGTCAAAAGCAAAAGAGAGCGAAAGCAGAACATATTCCTGGGCAAGCGCATCTCCACAATCTGTACGATATCGGCATCGCCAAACTTCAGTGTTTGGGAGCAGGACGCAAACAACGGAATCGCGCTATTAACACTGGGCTGGGCCTATATCTTGAGTTCAGGTCTGGCCGAGAGGCAGGGTCTCTCGATGGAGTACGGACCTCTGCTTGATCCGCCGTCTGCTTCGACAGTGCTCGACCTCAAGTATGCTTCCCCCAGTGAAGTGAGATGGTGGAGAGCAATTGTGACACCAGGGGTTGGCTGGTCCATCGCAGGGAAAACCTTATCTCCTTGGGCAATTACAGTTCAGAACCTCGAGCTTAGTATTGGAAGCAATGACGAAAGCAGTCAACGGCCACCAACGTCACGTCAAGCAGCATGCTTCCTATCCCGACTATGCGATGCTTACGATCTAGGCTCTCAGTGCACAGCAGCTCTAGCCGCAGCCTTGACCATCCCACTCCATGCCTACATAACGGGGTTGAAGCCTTCCACGATTGAATTGCCCAAGCCATCATTCGCTACTGGCTACAAGTCCCCAAGGTCGCAACGACGTCTCCCAACTGACTTTCACTTGATCGGTTACTACATGACTCTGAGCATGTGTCCGTGGGTTTTGGGCCCTTCTCTGTGGGCCGTTTTTTGGAATCCGCATATCCCATGCAACTGCGCTGGGGCTTGGATACAGCCTATCGCCGAGGTACTAGAGCCCGTCATTTACAACGATTATTTGGAGTTGCTCGCCAAAATTCTATCTTTCAGTCCCGTGTCGCCGTTGTGGCTGGGACTTATACTATGTGGACGGACAGCTGTCATTCGGCGTATCCTACCATCCCTGATTGAGTTACGGGATTATCCATTCTTTCGTCCCAATGTTGACGGTGCGACCTGGACTGGCGTGGCCCAGTCATTCTTGAATATTGACGTAGATCGTTCTTCTCCTGATGGCGAGGTGTCAAGAGCAGACGTGTGGCGGATACGTCATGACTTCTCATACATGTATCCACAGGATACATTCTCGTATACCCCTCTCCATGGATGGCCACCATTTGGGAAAATGCGAGCTGAAGATGTCGAGCTTGAAATCCGGGACCATCTTGCATGTTCGCACCGATGGAGATACTTGTACTGGACTTGGTCTTTCAATGGAGCTGTCGATTCTGGATTTTCCTCGAGGAGCATGCAGGTCCAGTTTCCAGACGAGGAGAGGATACCTGCTGATGTGGGGGGTAGTGGCAAGGTCAATCAGGAGCTCGTATCGCGGATCTCTCGGAGAGCCACAGAGACTGTGTTCTGGTGGTGCAGCGACCAAGTCGAAAGAGGGTTCGGTGGGACCATCGTCCCTCGTCGGTTTGGTCCCAACGAGGCGGTGCAGGACATTAAAGTTCACAAGCCCAACAACGTGGAGACCATTCTGGCTTGGCTTCAGGCTATTGATACCTAGATGCGTTATTTTGAACTGCTTTTGCGGAATATCATGTCAGAGGTCCTCGGCTGAGCGGTATGCCGCAGATTGGTGATGGAGTAGCCAGATACGTTTGCAGGAGGCCCTGCTCCCATGACCCGACTTTTCATTGCTCCTCATCTCTTTGCGGCATCAATGAAGCTGCGATGCGGTTGCGCACGGGCAAAAAAGAAACGACTCCAAAGAAACGGTGGGTGCGCCCGTCAGGCGTCAAACCGTTAGACGGTTGAGCTCAAGCGCCTCTTCCGAGCCCGTGGACCTAGAGCACATTAGGTCCAACTTCCGCGAAAGGGGCGTTGGGCTTGGGTTTAATTGTTACCGAGTTGTAACGCAACGTACGTAATGAAAACGACTTTGCCCTCATTTCCCCCCAGAATGTGGAGTTTTCCCCGCAGAATGGAGCCAGCTGGTGGCCCATCACCCCAGATGGCCATCTGTCACTTGACTTTCTTTTGGCCTGGTTTGACGAGCTTATTATCTGGGGCGACGCCTTTAAAGAACGACAAGCGTGTTGATCCCGCCTTACGACCTTGAAAACGAGTGCTGTGAGCGTGGTAACGTCAGAGAGGGGGATCGCGACAGAACTGACGAGGGTGGGGAAGGCCAGCTGGCAAGGCGAAAGCCTCCTCGAAGCTGTCGCACGCCAAGAGTTGCGAGTCAGTCAGGCCAGGCCCTCTCAGCGCATGGGTTGCCCTCCTTTGACGCATTGCAGTGCCGACCGACAGGCTTCAACAGGCCACCGCGTTGGGCGATGGCTATCGGCAACGCATCCACAACAGCCTCAGATTTGAGACTCTTGGAGACCGGTGACGCTTGCCGACAATGGAAGAACCCCCGGCAATCGCACCCAATCCTCTCGGTGTGCCCGCACTCTTATCTCTGCATCGTGTGAGGAGAAGGAGATTGGCCGAGTCAGATCCTTGCCTTTACGCTTAACTGCGGCTCAACTTGGTTGGTCTGCTTGAGGCTGCCAAGACCTAAGCCACCCGGCTCTGATCAGGCAATGGACAACCAACACCAGAGTTTTGGCACGTTTACTGGCAGCTTATCTACCCTGAAACGGGTCCGGTGGTTGCCAAGCCCAGTCGGATGTCATCAAGTCATCCCCGTCAGGTTGAAAGCGCATGGTTGAATGCGGGGAATCGAGCAACGTCCTTGTTATCTACGTCAAGGGAACCATGTGGCCTGGTCACAAAATCCTGGTCAATTCGGGGTAAGCAGTGTCTGGACCAGGTGATAATCGGGGACAAGTGGAGGCCTTGAACAGGTTTAAATTGAGCGGTTTCCCGTTGTTCTGGGTAGAGAGCGCATCCATTTCGCAAGACACCCAGTGCGTGTCCTGTACGACCTTTCTCTCCAGTCTCCAAGGGCCGTCTTGTTTCTTCGGGCTACACTGCCCTGAACTTCTACTTTCACCTGATCATCATGTCGTCTGCGAAAGACTACGATACGTCCCATGAGAAGGGAGAGGGCCTCAATGCCCTCGGTCCCCGTGAGAGCATGCATGACGCCGAGCTGACCGAGGTCCACGACAATCGAAACGGTCAATTCCATCGATCCTTCAGTCCCCGTCAAGTTCACGTAAGCCCCCGCTGTCTCCCGGCGGATTGTTTCTTTCAACTAACAGCAACGCGCAACAGATCATCTCCCTCGGCTCCAACATCGGCAGCGGTGTCTTCATCGGCACGGGTGGCGCGCTCGCCAACGGCGGTCCTGGAAATATGATTATCGCCTACGGTCTTGTTTGCTCGTGTGTGTGGGCTGTCTTGCAGACGCTTTCGGAGATGACGATTGCATTCCCCACGTCTGGCAACTTCATCGACTATGCCGGTCGCTGGGTTGACCCTGCGTTGGCTTTTGGTGCTGGCTTTGCTGAATGGCTAGGTAAGCTCGTACTCTGCTGCCAGGTACGTGGTTGGGATGACCCATGGCTAATCAATTCGTGTCTTGTAGGATGGACGGCCATTATTGCCTCCGAAGCTGTCTTTTGCGATATTCTTATCAACTTCTGGGCCGATGGCGCCATTCCGCCTGCGGGAGTCTGTAAGTCATTTTGTACATTTGAGCAACATCTCTGTTGTTAGCTGACCCGTCATCGCAGACACCCTCTTCCTGGCTGCGACGTTCGTCATCTTCCTCCTACCCAACACTGTCTTTGCGTGGTTCGAATATGTCACCTCGATCATCAAGATCTTCCTCTTCCTGATCATCATTTTCCTCTCGCTTGCCTTGGTCTGCGGTGCAGGCCCCTCAGGTTTCGTCCACGACGGCTCTACGTGGACCGATCTGGACCCTTTCAAGAACGGCTTTTCTGTAAGTGTCATTCGACAACCGCGAAAGCATCATTCTGATATCCTCTTTCTACGTTAGGGCTTTGCAAATGCTGCCTTGCTGGCTACCTGGGCCGTCGGCGATCAGGTCTTTATCGGAATCATGGGCGGAGAAGCACAGAACCCTCGGTACTCCATGGGTCACGCCACAAAGCTCGTCCCTTACCGAGTCGGCATCGTCTACATGCTCAGCGTCATGTTTATTACTTTGCTTGTGCCCTCTGACGACGATCGTCTGCTTGGCGGCAAGAGTGTCACCGCTTCCCCCTTCGTTATCGCGACCATCGATGCCGATATCTCCGTCATCGGAGACATCCTCAACGCGGGAATGATAGTTGGTATCTTGGCTATTTCGGCCGAATCTGTCTACCTTGCCTCTCGAGTGCTTCGAACCATGGCTCACCAGCTTCTGTTGCCCGAGTTTATCGCCAAAGTCGATAACAAGGGTCGCCCCCGATGGGCTCTTGCTATAACATGTGCCGTTGGCATTATCCTTACCTACATCAACTTGGCTGGTAAGTTCCTCGGAGACAACTACCTGTGATGCATATACTAACACGTCGACATAGCTGGTGGCCGTACCGCTTTCAACTGGCTCATCTCAATCACTAGTGCCTCGTTCTTCTGCAACTGGATCATCATCGCCTTCACATCATGGCGATTCCACGCTGCCATCAAGGCCCAGAACGATCCTCTCTTCCAGCAGACATATGCCTGGAGCTCTTGGATCTGGCCTGTGGCTCCTGCCTGGCTCATGACCGTCTGTGCGTTGCTGACTGCGAGCTGCATCGCGATCGGCATCAAGCCTCTGGTAAGTTGACGCACTCTCCACAAGACGTACTTTGAAGTTCAAAGTCGCTAACGGTTCTCTTCAGGGCGACGCTGGCTTTACGCTAGAGAACTTCTTCCAGTACATGATTGGAATCCTCATAATCGTCGTCTTTACCGCTGCGTACAAAGTAATCATGCGTACACCGTGGCGCGATCCTGCCACCGCTGATTTGAAGACTGGACGCCGTTACCTGAGCGCTGAAGAGATCAAGGAGCTGGATGCCTACTACGCTATGCCCCCGTGGCGACGCTTTGGAACCTATGTCCAGCTTTGGTGATACAAGCAATCGTGTTTGCTCTACATAGGCACCCTCAGGTTGAAAGTCATTAGCGACATACATTTCCCTGTCTCTAGAATTACACAGTTGGATCAGTCCTCTTACTTTACTTCAAACGAACCTACACTTGTGTCTGTGATACCAATGCTGCCTATTCTAAATATTAGCTCAATTTCCATTCTCCAAACAAGTAGTAACAGCTTTAGGTAAGGAGACTTGGATGGAGACCTCAGCTCATGCAAGACTCGGGCGCTATATTCTCACAACCCACTCTAAGAATCACTGTAATATCTCCCAGACTCATATCACACATGCCGACTCTTCAATCATGGCTTTAGAATACGAGAAATTGCCTCACAGATGCCAATATTGTCAGCAAAGTTTGGTTGATGAATCTATCAAGAGGGAAACTTTGCTCAGTTTGACGTAGTAATTCCGCTGAATCTCGATACTACAGTCTGTATTTTCTCGAAATTACACACATATCAGATAACTCTGCAGCTCGGGACCTTCGCTTGGTGCCCATTAATAGGAGCGTCGATACCGAGGAGGCTTTCCTTTTTGAAAGTATAACTCGATATACAGTATAGAATGCACTATCGCCAAGGATCATATGCCCTCCCAAGAAGTGGCTTCACGCCTAGACGCGTCATTCGCATCGAGAACTGCAAGGGCTCATTCAAAGATCAGTGCTTACAACAATATTAGTGAGCGGCATTCTAGCTGCAGTAAGCGCTTGATAAAGTGCTAGGGAAGGTATAGTACTTTATTAGCGATGCCAGGCTTGTCTCTACAATCTCGACGTTTGGTGGGACGCCTCGCGACACGGAATAGATTACAACCTCAGTGCCACCTTGATAGCAAGAATAGTCCGCACAGCATTTCAGCAATAGAGGCCAAGACTTCTAACAAATTATTTACCTAATCATGTCTATGAAGATCGGCCATTTCTTTGCTCGTTGAATTTGAAGGATTTCAAGGCGGGTCCCATGGCCCGCACCGTGTTCCACCCGACGATCTATCTTATCTCTGCCTTGTTGTTGATAAACCACGCCAGAGCACAACGTTGCCTAAGTAACACCAATACGACGTAGGTTATAAGCGTCGTTTCTGAGGAGCGAAAAGATCATGGGCGGATTTCTTGCAAAGACGCCCTATGTAAACTGCTAGTTGCTCTCTCAAACGCGGCCAACACACAGCCGCACATGTCATGCTCATGATTCAACCAATGATCTTGCCGCGATGGATCGGCCCATTCAGTCTAACAAGGCGCAGCACGGCACAGCTCAAACCTTGTGGGGTCTTCTACAAAGTTGGCGATGTCATTCGGTCTCGGCGAGCGCTGGGTCGCGCCAGAAGCGGTTAGTGCTGCAAGCCTGACGATCTCATTGTGTGAGCCCTGCAAGGTGTAGAATATCAGATCTCCAGCCTCGGATAAATACCCCAACAGCGCCGAGAGAAACTGGATCTACAGTCAGCAACACAAGACAATTGCCCTTTACTTGCTGTCATCATCATATCTCAATACTGCAATCTTCCAAGCCAGCACAATGAGCGCTTCAAAAGACAACGCCAAGCCAGTCGATGCCTTGTCATCAGCCGAGAGCCTCTCATCCCTCGACAACCCTGCCCTTCGCGTTGACTTCTCCTGGAAGAAGCTCAAGGCCCTCGTCTCTGAGAACGATGGATCAAGCAAGCCAACGACACCAAAGTACATCGTCGACTACAACACCTGGAAATCACCTTCCCTCATCTTCCAAACCGCGGATGACGAGTCCAGGAAGATTGGTTCCGGCACTCTCCACCCAATCTCAATCCACGCCGACTACGAGTTACATGGCCGAAAAGGCACCCTTAAAGCGCTGAGACGCTTCGCCACATCATACACGCACCTATCCTACAACTACTCCGACAATGCAGACGGTTCTCCGGCGGCGATGACGTGGACCAGCTCCAGCAGTTTCAAGACTTGGGACTTTATCTGCCTGGATGAGCATAGCAACCCCGTCGCCAAATTCTCAGCAAACGCATGGGCCGTCACAAAAATCGGTCTCATCGAGTTCTTGGGACCCAAGGCCAACGATCCCGCCGCGAGGGAGGAGATCCTGGTGACGGGCATGACGCTCTACTCTGCCATGATCCTCCGCGTGAGCAGTATCATGTCCTTCTTTGGAGCTGTATTCTCACGACCAGGGCCTCTCGACAAAGATACCGAGCCCGGCAGAAGTACAGACAGGGAGGATCTTGTCAATCACCAACAAATCGCCACACCAAAGAATCAACCGATCTGATGGCGGGTGCGGGTATTTACTCGAAGATTCTATTCCAAAAAAGAATT
Source organism: Fusarium devonianum (assembly GCA_017140155.1). Lineage (NCBI taxonomy): Eukaryota > Fungi > Ascomycota > Sordariomycetes > Hypocreales > Nectriaceae > Fusarium > Fusarium devonianum. Next base: position 75,234 of record JADBHU010000181.1, on the reverse strand, counting down.
GGGGTTTCCATGGGGAGTTGCATTATTCGGGTCAAGCATGCATGAGATAGGACGGCGATGCGTTTATACCTTGGTGAATTTATGTGGTTGATATAGAGCAATTTGATCCTTATTTCTCAATTCAAACCTGAATATGCCTTGAATGTTTATTTCCGGGATACTACGTAGTTTGCATGGCGATTTTGTATGATATCAGGGATATGCTTACGATACTGTACGGAGTATGACCTAGTATGCCCTCGAGATATAGCACGAGAACCAAGCTCAGCCTAGGGGTTCGAGCCATGAAATGGCAATTTGGGGTCACAAGTGATTAGCAGTACTCCAACTTTTAGATGCAGCTGATTCCCAATAGGTCTTCTGCCTAGGCTTTAGGGTGTTATTTTACTGCTATTTCACCCAAGGAGTCGTTGTTATAAAGTATATGCTAAGTGATCACATATCATATAGAAATTTCACCATTATAATTCGCGCAGTACCCTTCGGGTTTCTTGTGCATGCTTCTTGAGTGATACGAGTCTTTTTAGCCGCCATAATAACATTAACTAGGTAAATTACTTGCCGTTTCGATCGGCTAGTAATGCTTGGGGAAGAGAAGGGGAACCGTACAGATTTTCTGAACTATATACAGAGAAAGAATTTAAGAAAGACAGCACAATTAGGCATACCCTTCAAGAGCATCTCTAGCCAACGCAAGATTCTGTATAACCGCCAGGCCATATTGAGCAACATCATTGGTAGACACCCAAGGCGCCTCGCTTCCGGCAATCAGACCATCATGCTTCTCAATCGGAGTTGTGGCCCACGAAGCGTTGGCCTTGAAGCCATCCGTGTCGAAGAATTCCCTCCAAGCCCTATCAGCAATAGTTGCATTCTTGAGCTGATGCGCCGCGTATGCCGTAAGGCGAGAATGACCCTGGTACAGATTCAACTTGCCAAACTCGACGCCATACCGGCTGATCTGCTCCGCCTTGCTCGCGCTGAAGTAGTAGCAGTAGTCCAGCCAGGCCTGCTTGAAACCCCTGGGCAGGTCATTTCCGTAGTACTCGATCAGTTCGGAAACGACTTCGGGGAGGCCAAATGCAGCCGACAGGTGGCTGATGGACACGATGCCCTTGTTCTCGGGATCGGTAGGAGGGGGGCCCAGAGTCCAGTTTTGGAGATCGTAGAGACCAGAGCCCGTGACGAAGCCATTCTTGAGGTTTGCAATGCCCTGGACGGTATTGGTAAGCTTCGCCTTTGACTCCTCCCAGCGAGGCCCTCGGCGCTCCCAGTCAATGAGCCACCCGCCTGCGAGCGCACCCCAGTCGGTGCCCAGCCCAAACGCGACCGAAGCATTGGGCGAGGGCTTCCATCCATCCGTGCGGACCTTTCGCTGCGGGTCGAGAACGCCGTACGTCTTGTCTGTGTCCAGCAGCTCCTCAAAGAGCTCTCCAATACGCTCATCGCCGCCGGACAGGTAGAAGAAGTACTTGCGGTACTGGGGCTGCGAGATGCGAGCTTGCTTTGCGCTGTCGCCCCAGTGCTGCACGCCGTGTCGGGTTCCAAGACCTTTCCATGATCCAAGATGGTAGACGTCCACCTCGCCGGTATGTCGAGTGAGCGCCTCGGCAAATCGGTAGATATCTTCCCTGCCAGTGCGAAGAAAGTACTGCCAAAAGAAAAGATCCGGGGAAAGCTCAGAGTTATCCCAGGCGTAGCCACCGATATCGTAACGCCAGGTATGTCTGTCAGTGTCGTAGGTGTGCATGAAGTCGCCGTAATCGAGGAAGCCGTACCATCGGCGATGCTCAATCTCGGACTGATAGAACTTGGCCAAGAAGTTCAAGTGGTCCTCCAGTGGCTTGGAGGCTGCAGTTGTTGCATCCTCGGGAGTCCAGTACGTTCCGAGAGTGTTGGTGTCCCTGATGTAGGTAGTGTCAGGAATGAGAACAGGGGGGTTGTTGATTTGCGTGACAAAGCTTGCAAGCTGCTCCTGCGAGGGCGTCTTCTCAAAGGCAATCAAAGAGATCTCGCTGGTTCTGGCGATTCCATAAGGAGTGTCAAAGTCATCCTCCCAGTCTTCGTATGTAATCTCGAGGGCATCTAGCTGGTCCGTGTAGTTCTTCTGGCCAAGCCCGTCGTGGTATGGTCGAAGATCCAATGGCTCAGCAGAGGGGCTGTAGAGCCAAAGTGTAATACTTCCGGTGTCTGCGGCGGCCTGCGTGATATCGAAACCGGTCGGATATCGCTTCCAAAAGTCTCGCAGTCCCACAGCTAGACCTCCCTTGGTAGCGCCACCAAGGTAAGCCAGGCCTTCAGCACGTGTACCTGCTGGAACGTTGACCCAGCTTTGTCCTTCCTTGGTTCGCTTCTTGAGATTAAAGCCATCAGAAGAGAGCTGGCTCAAGCTGTAGTCGTTCCATGGGGGGATCCAGTGCAGCCGGGAAGATACTCTCACATCCCAAGTACTAACATCTGGCAGTTTTTTACCTTCATACTGGGCGGTTTTGACATCTTGACCCGGGTCGCGTCGGAGTCCTGTGATGCCTTGGACAGCCTCGCTGAGAAGACCACCATCGACTCCGGCGATTCTGACGTGACGGTTGTACAACTCCTCGCCCTCGAGAGGTACGTCGAAGCGTAGGCCGATGCCTCTCACGAAATCCTTGGAGCTGTCACCATCAAACATCAAACTGTGAACGATTTTGATGGACTCCGAGTTGGAATACAGATAGAATCGCAGCACATAGGGAAGCCAAGAGTCATGCGCGGAGCTGTCGGTGGCTTGATGATTGCCTCTGACAGTGACCAAGGCGCGCACGGAACTCTGCTCGCTTACAGTGACGTTGTCGATGTGGCTTTGGAAGCGAAAGGACTTGATAGGCGACTCTGGCTCTTGGTCTGCGCTGTGGGTAACCCCAGACTGCGAATGGAGGACCAGCTTTCCGTTCTGGGCAACTTGGTTTCCGCCGGAAGTCTTGATGGACTTTACGACAACAGAGCCACTCTTGGGGAAAACTGCCGTGATCTTTCCAGTGTTGACTTGAACATTGTCCGAGCTTTCGCTGATGATGATCGCCTGTCGCTGGCTTCCGGACCCGACTGGCGCGGTAGAGTTAATTACCCCGTTGGTAGTTGTTGCTCTCACGATGTACTCTTCAACGGTGTCCCACGATGCAGCGAGAGCGTGACCAGTCCACTTCACGGAGCCGTCCGGCCAGTATCCAGTGACCCAAGTCTGAAGGCCAACATTTTGGCCAGAGCTTCCAGAGAGGGAGAACTTTGTGTTGTCAGGGAAGTGCTTGGAGCGTGGCCACGGGACACCAAAGGTTGTGCCAGAAGTAAAATCTGGGTTTTCACCAAGCCAATGAACTTTTGCTGACGAGCTGGAATTGGTGGGTGCCGCAGAGGCTGCTTGGCCCAAGAGGGCAGCAAGAAAAAAGGAATGGACAGCCTGTCGCAACATTGTGCAAAGCGACTAAGCCAGTACTAGGGAGATGAAGCTATAAGAAAAGCGTACCTCGTAAAGAGCCACCGGGTTGAGTTTGGTAGAAGTCAGAGAATCACAGACATTTTTATACGCATTGATCGATTACTGACGCCATTCGGAACCTCGATGATAGTATGCATGTAATTTCGGGATCTATACCTTGTTTAGTCCATGAAGGGGTAGATTTGCCAAAAGGTCCGACACCCTCCGCTGCATCATGCATCCCGGTGGTAAATACACCGAATGAGTTCATTATCCCGAGCGGAGTATTATCCTGGTGTTTTGGGAAGGTCGGGCGCTCTTGAGCATGCGCGTGGAGTGACATTGATCGTGATGGGCCGAGTCTTTGTGGATCTGAGGAGACGAGCGTAACCTCCATAAAGTCAACTGCATGGTGATCATTGCCGAAAGAGGCTTCAAGTAGCATTTTAATTTCCTACCCGTGTGTGATGAGCCAGGTTCCCCGCATTGGGAGGTATTCGCCATCGTTGACGACTTCGTTGTGTTCGGAGTCCGTCCGTTATTCCATGCTTGGGATATTCATTTTGAGGACGTATAGGGAATAAGAACAACGACTAACAAACTGTAATTCCAGTGCTTACAGCTGTCTAAGAGCTTGCTTCCTACCGGGTAGTTGTGGTGGTGACTGCAATTGATACAGGGATAGGTAAAAGACGCATGACGGAGGTCGATCTTCCACATGAAACCTTGAGGTCATAAGCTCATCGACAGATCTGTCAGGGGTTTGGAAGCTATGTTACAGAACTGTTGTGGGGGCCAGAATTTGGGGGATATGCGATTAGAGTCCATCTTTGGGGTTATTGGGGGTTCCCTGCTGGCTTCCCTGATGATTGCCCAGGATGGTTGGGTCAACTCAGCCGAGGAGCGGAGCGAGTTGCAGGGACTTCTGCAGCGGTTAGTTAGTTTATGTACGTATAAGTGAGCATCTCAATCCAGTTTGTCGACTGGGCTCATGAAGCGTAATGGTATCAAGAATTTAAGTTGTGGCGATGGCGCCTGAGGCGCGTCAAGAGAAATAAAACCCTGTCACATAATCGGGCCCATTATAGCCTCAACACGTCTCAGTGTTAATACGAACGCGACCATTTTCATGGATGCAATCTCGGTTGTCAGGAAAGTAGATGATGTCAGAGCCGGCAATGTCGATGTGCGGCCCTTTTCGAAGAACTTTTCGTGTAGTGAGCTTGAAGATGCACGGCCTTAACGATATCCACGGTTGACTCCAACGGAGTGAGTACGGATAATCTGACACATTTTCATCAGTGGAGGCTTTTCCGTATAGCTACAAAAAGCCTAAATATGCCTGTAACGGGGCGATTGCCTAATGCACAGGGTGAGGTTGATGAAGCAGCTGACGTGAGGCAACTGACAAGCGGCTGGGCCATAAGAACATGAACAAACACGGAGATTAAGCTGAGAACTGTTGCTACTATCGACACATCAAACCAACAGAAAAAAAGAGAATACTCTGCGAGTTGACATGGCTTCTAGCGCGCCCAAGGTTGCGCTGCCCGAGCGCAGAGATGCCCCCGACGTGATCGACAGTCAAGCTTCGGAACTTGCAAGCCTGATCAAGAAAAGCAAGCACTTCATCGTTTTTACAGGTGCAGGTGTCTCAACCTCAGCGGGTGAGTGTTCCTACACATGATTTTGAGTAGTAAATGGCTGTTGCTGAACGCTTGCTCGTAGGAGTACCAGACTTTCGGGGTCCCGAGGGCGCGTGGACGTTGAGAGCGCAAGGCAGGGCCCGCACAACAAAGGCCGTCAGCACACTTCAGGCCATTCCAACGCCTACGCACATGGCCCTGGTAGAGCTGCAGAACCGAGGCGTCCTGAAGCATTTTGCTAGCCAGAATTGCGATGGATTGCATCGGAGGAGTGGCATTACTCGAGTAAGCCTGGCGACCTGAAAGCCAAGCATGACGTCGTGTCCTGACAGCTTCAGGAAATGATCTCTGAGCTCCACGGCAATAGCAACCGTGAGTACTGCATAAAGTGCGGCAAAGAGTACATCCGTGGTAGGCATTCAAACTCATCTCTCTAGTTCAAGCAGTTGGACTAAAACGGGCAAGATTACCGAGCTGTTGCTACCTACGAAAAGACAGTTCGCGATCACAGAACCGGCCGCAAGTGTACCCGCTGTGGAGGCGATCTTCACGATACCATCATTAATTTCGGCGAGCAGTTACCCCTTAGGGACCTTCAATTGTCTCTCGAGCACGCAAAGAGTGCTGATCTTTGCCTCGTCCTCGGCTCGTCGCTTACGGTCAGCCCTGCCAACGAGGTCCCAGAGGTGACTGGTCGAAAGCGGAAAGCCAACCTCGTCATCTGCAACCTTCAGTCGACTCCACTAGATAAGCTCGCTCGCATGCACGTTTATTGCGAGGCCGACCAACTGATGACAAGAGTTATGGAGAAACTGGGGTACCTAATTCCTGCTTTCATTTTGAGACGGCGACTCGTCGTTACTGCAAAGACGGACGATCGCGATCGAGTGTCCCTTACACTCTCTGGGGTCGACGCCGATGGAATGCCAGAGTCTTATCTGCAATCCGTTAAGCTCGAGAACACCAGGCGTGTTCTTCAATCTGAGCCTTTCACATTCAATCTTCGCGAGACCCTCAGTCCTGGAACAACATGGAGGTTTGAGCTCGAGTTCATGGGTCATTACAATGAGCCAAATCTGGTAGTAGACCATCAAGTTTCTGACGATGGGGATTGCAGGACGGTGTATGAGCTCCGCTACGACCCGAGCACAGGTGAATGGTGGATAATGCAAGAGGAGACGGTCAGGGACTAGAGGTGGCTGTGCGATGCCATGGCCGGATCCTCCCTGAGGACTTGAGGTTGTGATCAGCCTACAAGCTGCTGCGCAGCAGACTACTGTTAGCGTCGCCGGAGACGCATTGAATAGACGCGTTGCAACCAGTCTCGCCTCCCACTCTGTCCACGATGCGACCGTGATATGCAAGGAGCGACAATCGTCGAAGCGTAGCGCGGTAAGGCGGCCAAAAAGCAGCCCGAGTCTCGCCCGTTCTTTGCGGGGTATCATATGCCGACGGTCCGCCAGCTGGCACAAGCGACCTGCAGGATCGTCGTTTCATGTTTTCAGCTTCCATCGGAATGTGGAGATGACCTCTTCTCTAAGTCAGCCCTGTGCCCCTCTAGTTAGCGACGCTCTACCCTTCTCGGCTTGCACTGCGCTGTGGCTGCCGCGCTGGGCAAGGATCTCCATGCGAGATCCAGCCATCTTTTCGAGTAGTTGAATCTTTTGGCGAGTATCCTGCAGGTATCGTTGCCCAGTCAAGCGGTCAAGTGTCGCTGCCTGGGAGCCGAGACCTGTCATATAAAGCCTCATAGTCCGGCCCATCCTTAGCGCTGCATTTAGGCGTCTAACTCTTAACTGAGCTCGCAGTTCTTTGATCCAACAATTTCCCTTACAGAAATACCTCCGGCCGCAGCATCACAAAATGAAGTTCGGCGCCGCCCTCCTTCTTCTCGTCCCCTTGGCCATGGCCGGCCCGGCCTTGAAGTCTGCCGAGGCCCTACCGGAGCTTGAGTCGGTTGGAGAAGCCGGTTTCGAGTTCAACAGCGGTGGCACTTTGCAGGCCGCTGCTGCGAGGGTCTGCCCTGCCAATTACCCCCGATACTGCTCCATCTCGGGCAAATGCTGCCGCACTAAGAAGTGCTGCAGTAAGCAATGCTGCCAGAACACTGCCAAGTACTGCATCAAGGGCCTTTGCTACAAGTAAAGAGACTTGGTGGCACCTGGATTGCCATGTTTGTCACTGAATCGAGTCGTTAGAAGGAGACATGCTAACTGGTCGTTAGTCGACTACCGAGCCGCCCAACGCGACCTACACAATATACACACTCTCTCCGTTGGAAATATCAAGGATGGGTTCTGAGTTTGGACTCTCTACTGCTGAATTCGATTCTTGCTCTCCGTCATAGTCTCGCGTATCGCATTCTACCACGCTGTTACGAACTCATGCAGAATACATACCATATTTATCTTTCCTAGCAGAATATGAATCTAAGTCTTTCATTCACATGCCAAAGTACGATCCTATTTAATTACTAGATCCTTTGATGGAAATACTTTGTTTCCATAACCTGGTTTTCTCGATGTTATCATGTTCAGCACCCACAGTTCCTATTATTCTGAAGTACAGAAACGTGGAGTAGTAAAAAATAGACACTGGTTTGCATTCAAACTGAAACTGTGATCACTACCCATGCTTACTTTTGCGCCTTGGAGAGGGAACCTCACACAGCGTCATGGATGGCCATGTATGCAAGAAAGTGGTGCTTGTTCCGCCCTTGCTAAGCAGCTCTATGTGTCCATCAAACATAACACCCAATGTTACTGCCACGGAACTTGCAAATGGTAAAAGCCTTCCTCAGCATGTATAAAGAATGATATGTAGTTTTAAAAGGATCCTCTCTTCTGAAGGTAGTCGCTCCGTGGCCTAGCATCTGCCCATATAAGATACAAAATGGTACTGGCGGATATAGGGTAGATTGCAGCAAGTGAGTCTCCAGCCAACACGCCGTATTTTCGAGCAAGATGCGCCGGTGGCTCCATTATTCGCATCAAAGCCAACCCTGACAAACCACTTTGAAGTGCATTCCGATAGCATCATTTGCGTTTATATTCAAATAATGAAATTCCGACAGTTGATGTCCGCTCTGCCGCCGCCGCCCCCCCCCTCGTCGAAACGTCAGTTTGTCGTCCATAAATGGCAACTGTCGTCCTGGCTCCGTGGCCTGTTTTGGCAAGCAGCAAGTTCGAACCCTCTTCTAGTTTCTTGATTGGTGCGCTTGGTTACCAAGCTCCTTTTCAGTCGTATTGGTTGCGGGTTATAGAATGCCGAGTACCGCAAACATAAGATGTAACCTCGAAAAGAGGCCAGCGTGGGTGAGGCCAGTCCCCTTTATTGGGTAAAAAAGGCAGTAAGTCATCGTATTCTTAACAGGGGTTCATGTTTGAAACCTCGATTCCGGCCCCTAACCACATTGAGCGGCTTGTCCTGGTGAGGGAGCTTACTTGGTCCGCCCGAGATATAATAATCCCTCCAGTAGCTGAAGAGCTCGCTTTGTGAGAGAGCCAAGAGCGTGGCCCAAGCGCAACAACAGGCATCGTGTGCCTTATTATAAGATTCTGCTCAAGTCTGCAACTTTTTGTGAAACTTAAAACGAAGCTTTCGGTGTGAGGCTCTTCAATCGCAATCATGGTTTCGTGCAGCGTTTTCACTGCCTTTCTCGGGCTCCTCACCTCGGTAGCTGCCTTCACCAACCCTATTCGCAAACCCGGCGGCTCGGATCCCCAGATCTCTTACTCTGGCGGCTACTACTATCTGATCTCTACGGAGTGGAGCAACTTGCAGCTCTCACGGGCTACGACCATCGAGGGCCTCAAGACCGCGACGCCCAAGGTCATCTACACCGACAGCAACCCATCGCGATGCTGCAACGTCTGGGCGCCTGAGATTCATTACTTCGATGGGAGCTGGTATCTGTACTATACAGCCGGCCTCGCTGGGGACGACTTGACTGGCCAACGAATGCACGTTCTCAAGGGTTCGTCAATCTCTGTTAATTCTCTTTACTTAACTGCAAAGCTAACCCTCCGTTGTAGGTGGTGCTTCACCCTGGGACAAGTGGACCTACGGTCGCCAGCTTACCACTGACTGGGGCATTGACGGCACCGTGGTGCGATTCAACAATTGGGGCAACTACTTTGTGTACTCGTGCCAGACCGGCGTCGCGCATCAGTCGACCTGCGTGCGCAAGCTCGGGGCTGACTTCATGTCTGTGACAGGAGCACTCAGCATCATCTCCCAGCCTGACCAGTCATGGGAGAAGAGCGGCGTTCCTGTGCAGGAGGGCCAGTTTGCTCTCTACTTTGGCGGCAAGACTTACATCTCGTACTCTGCCAACTACTGCTGGACCCCCGACTACTGCGTCGCTCTGCTGGAATGGGACGGGAAGACTGATCCCGCCAAGGCCGCAGCCTGGAAGAAGTCCAACGGCTGCGTCATGAAGAGCGGCAATGGAAACTACGGAACTGGCCACAACAGTTTCTTCCAGAGCCCCAGCGGAAAGGAGACTTTCATCACATTTCACGCTACCTCAAACAAGAACGGGGCCTGCGACGATTCTCGATATGCCATGGTCCAGCCGTTGAGTGCCAAGGCTGATGGTTCGCCCGACTTTGGATCTGTCCTCGCGTTTTCGCACCAATGGAAGGAGGCTGTTTGAGCGTTGGATGCAGATAGTTACACTTTCTATTGTTGTTGTTGTTGTTGTTGTTGTTGTTGTTGTTGTTGTTGTTGTTGTTGTTGTTGTTGCTGTTGTTGTTTCTATTGGCGGGGCTGGCCTTCAAAAGGCGCTCGCTGAGCAAGAGTAAGAATTCTATCTACGTGATGATTGCTGTGTTCGAAAATGACCGCTGAAGGAGTGATTGAGAGCCACGAATAGCTGAGAGACTACTGAGATAACGAGAAGCCATAGTCAAATTACAAAACCCATCTTGAGGCTCTGGTGCAATGATGCTTAATCTCGGCCTCGGGTGATGAATCCATCCCACCACGCCATCCCCACTGTTGGAATAGAATACAGATTTGTGGGCAACGGTTTCAACAACAAGCGCGGCCGCGTGGCCTAATGGCATGGCGTCTGACTACGAATCAGAAGATTGTGGGTTCGATCCCCATCGTGGTCAACATCTAATTTTGCCTTGCGTCCATCAGTTGATGGATGCATGGTTCCTTTTTGCCCTCTCAATGAAACAAGCTTCCTGGTCTTGCTGGATCAGATTAAAGCATGAGACATCTCACCTCCACGTTACCAGTGGATGTACACAACCTCACCCATGCCCCCCAAGTAAAGTCAACCCATGCTCCATTTAGTGGATGCAAAGGTGGGGCCTTTTGAGGTAAGTCAACCCGTGCTTTCTCTCTTCTGATTAGCTATATTAATGCATTACTTAAGTTATTAAAGCATTATATATACCTTTCTACTTCTAACCTAATCCCTAACTCCAAACCTATCTATCTAATCCTAGCCTAACCCTAGCCCTTTATAGGCCATTTTCTAGGTATTTTTTATTAATGCATTATCTATTAATGTATTAAAAGTGGAGCATGGGTTAGATCTACTAGCGAGCATGGGTGAGGTTGTGTTTACCCAGATGTTACCATGTGATTAGAGTCAGTGTTGTCTTAGAAATCCAGACTAGTGCTCTCGGATGTCTCGGCGTAAATTGTGCTTGTCCCAGCCCCACGGTTTACGAAGCTTTAAACTTAAAGTCTCATCTCCCAGACAAACATGAACGGTTCCCAACTTACTCTCCCTTTACGAGCCTCAGAGCCCTCCTTACACTCTCGAACGCAGTCATCCCCAGCGTACTGTATCATCGCTCTAGCAGTGCCCCCCAACGTGTTGTTCTTCCGTCCGTTATAGCAACCATCACCATGGCCGAAAAGCCACAACAGACGCTGACCAGCGTTCCCTTTCTGTACCGCGCAACCTTCCAGTACTTTGAGCCATTGGCAGCAGTCGGCGGTTCTTACCTCCTCCACTTTGTCCCTCAGAAATTTCTTGATACTATGTCTCCCAACAGCAAGTACGCACCCGACAACCAGATCATCTACGACTCGCTTGCTGCGACATACATGCTGTTTGCTTTCAACGAAGCCGTTCTGTTGAGGGTGACAAACGACCTCCGTGTCTGGAGAGCAGTCCTTCTGGGCATCTTGCTATGCGATGGTCTGCATTTGTATGCAAGTTGGCTGGCTCTTGGCAGCGACGTCTTTTGGGACCCTCGCACCTGGAGAGTTGAAGATTGGACAAACTTGGGGACTCTTTGGGGTCAGGGGTTGCTGCGGGTTGCTTTCTTGGCTGGAGTTGGGCTCAAGGGTCGAGTTCGTGTCAAGGCAGATTAAAATTGCCTACCCGGGACAAGCAAGCTGTTCAGACGGATATCAAAGTGCCGACAACATCGAAGCTACGGCTGCTGGGTAGAAGCCTAGCGTCACGAACAGCCTCAGGGAAGAAGACGGGAGCTTGTGTATCTCAATGAGGTCCTTTTCAAACACTTCACAAAAGACGGGTTTCCACACAGATCAATTTACGTACGACTGGAAGAATTCCTTGGCATTGGTAAAATTTTCTTATTCGAAGGCGAAGTAACGCAGCGGGAGGCTCAAGAAAGGCTCGATTTGGATGACGGTGCTAGTCCAGCTACAGAAGCGACTTCATCGGAAGGGTTACCCGAGATTGTCTAGGGTCAGCGGTGCGGGGATGGCTGACCAAGCCTCGAAATCTCACTTTATAATCTTTCTATCTTCCGAAACCAACTCTACCATTCATAGTCAATTATATAATTTGGCATTGTGTTCACTGGAAATATATTTCGAGCTGATCGTAAGGGCGTAGTGCAAAATGACGACTCCCGACCTCAAAATCACGGCCCAGTGCCTCTGCAAGGCCCACAGCTTCACCACCTGCGTCGCTCGGTCCTGTCTGCCCTTGAAAGGAACCATCTGCCACTGCAAATCCTGCCGGCACATCACAGGGGCCATGTACACTAGCCATGTGGTATGGCCCGGCTCGCAAGAAGACATTCGCGGCTCCGAGTTATCGCAGTACGAGTTCACCCACAACGTCAGCTTGCTGTTCTGCGGCACATGCTCTAGTCCTCTGTTTTGGCATGAACACTACAAAGGGCGACCTGAAATGCTTGATGTCTTCACTGGGGCTTTGAGTCACGTTCAATTGCCAGATCTAATCACATTCCCGGACCAGATTGTCGTGGGAAATACAATTGATGGTGGAGCCTCTCACTGGCTACAACATGTCAACAACGACGGTACTGAGTCAAAGCGATGGATGACAAGGTCTGGTGAGAGCGAACGGCTGGATGACGGCTGGCCATCAGTAAAAACACCCCCTCAATACGATGACCAAACGAAAACACGCGGCATTCATATCCAGTGTCACTGCAAAGGAGTTGATTTGCTGTTTAGTCCCGGCAGCGCTCTGTTCGATGGCACAGAACCCGACGATCTTCCATTCTTCACCGACCCCTCAACTCATAGACATCTCGCGACCTTCGATGCCTGCAATTGCTGCCGTTCAATGTTTGGGGTTGACATAGTAAACTGGACTTTTGCGCTGCTACAACAGCTCGACTTTTCAGACTCAAAGGGGCAATCTGATTTTCCAACATCAACCCAGCAACTCGAGGAAACCGTGGGCAAATCTGGCCGCGACAACCGCCTTGGAACCCTGGCCATGTATGCAAGCTCGCCGGATGTGCAGCGATACTTTTGCTCCCGCTGCTCAGCGTCTGTATTTTACGCAGTAGATGACCGTCCTAATCTTGTCGATGTGGCAATTGGACTTTTGGATGCACCGGAGGGCGCTAGAGCCGAGCAACACTTGATATGGAACTTGGGCTCCACGATTGGGGGCGAGCAAGACGTTGCGGGCAGCTGGAGGGAAGATTTTGTTGACAAGGTTAAGAGCGCGGCAGAGACATGGAGGGTCAAGAGAGACTACCCGAAGACCTGGAGAAGGCTCGCACTGGAAAAAGCTCAGGGAGTGAAGGATGAGGAATAATAGGGCATGGTCCGCCGCTCGCACAGTATAGTGAGTGAAGGCCATTTCCTGGTTAAAAATATGGGGCATTAAATCTTGCTTAACAGCATCCACTTGCTTGGGCAGTCCACATTCAGCTCAGATCCTCCATTGGATATCACAACCGTTTCTTTAGAAACATCTCTTGATAGGACTGGGCCGTACGCTTCATAGTAAATTCGTCAATAAGTGGTGGTGTTTCGTCATGATCATTTATATATGGAAACTATCCCTAAGACTTCATAACCTCCGACAGTCTCACCACACTGAGGCTGACCTCATTGGTCTTTCCCGGTGGCAATTTACCAGCTCCCATGATCAAGAGTAAGTCAGGATCCTCCTCGAGGACAAGGAGTGCACGGGTGTAAGCCTCTGGCTGAGGTACCTCCCACTTCTTCCAGTGATCGGGATGACCAAGCGCCTGGTTGGTGAAGATCTCAGGCATAGTGCCGCAGCTGACAACGATAGTGCCATTCTCGCAACCGTGAGAGCTCCAAACAACATAGGGCGAACCTGCAGGCTCAGTTCCATCATCGGAGACCACTTGCTGACCAGGAATGTCCAAGAAGCCTAGAGGGTCGGAGGAAATGCGGTAGTAGACGGGGAACCAGTAATCTTTGCGAGACTGCTCGCCACCGTACTCGTAGACGTAAAAGTACTCGCCATTGGGAAGCTTGGCAACAATGGGCATGCCAGGTCGGGCGTAGTAGTCCTCGTACTTGACGTCCTCAACTAGGTCGGACCACTCGCGAAGATCCGTGGTGGTCTGGTGGACAAGCTTCTGGGAGTGAGTCTCATTATCACGCTGGTCAGAGTAGTACATGACGAGCTCCCCCTTGTACATCCTAAAAATAGTTAGTTGAAGGACATCAACAGTCTTGACAGTCGGCATACATGAGGAAGGGCTCCCAGACAGGAGTGAGTCCATGGTCAGGCTTGGCTACACCTCCAGCTGCAACATGGCTGACAAACTCCCAGGTGTACCCGAGATCGCGGCTGGCGTAGACCTCAATCTGAGTGTGGCTCAGGTCGGCGGGGATACTGCTGCCCGAAGCAAGGACAGTGCCGGCTTTGAAATCACCAACGTCCTCGGGAAGCTGATAGAGGAAAGGCTGGTAGCGCATACCCCAGTTGTTCTGTGTGTCTCTGACTCTGGAGATTTCCTTCCAGGTCTGTCCGCCGTCGACGCTTTTGACGATGGGGAACCACACCAGGGGAGGCTGGAGAGAGTAGTTCTCCCAGGTGGCTAGCAAGGTGCCATCCGAGAGCTGTGTGGGTCTGGCGTAGAGGACCTGAGGATCCGAATAGTTGGCGGGAGGATCGTAGATGCTCCTGTTGCTGAAAGTCTGAGCTGCCGCGAGGGGCAGCAAGAAGGAGCCGAGAGCAGTGAGCCACCTCATGATTGATAGAGAAATGCCGTGTTGATCAACAATGAAGCTAATGCAAGGTTGTCACCAACTCTGGGTTGATCTGAGGTATTTATACAGTTTACTCAACGTCGCCGCAGCACACGAGCATGCATGGAATCCACCAATGCCGTTCCATCTCTATAGCCTTGAACCATTATTAGACTACCTCGCCCTTCCTGACGTAGACGGAGAAATTTTTCAATCTGGAGCCACGAGTCTGGGGAATCCGGGGTCCGCTTGAACCGTGATTGGGGCGGAAATTGACCCGTTCATGAGCGAATCGACGCGCGCCAATCGGTGCCAAAGGATCGTCACTGCCGGTGGCAACGTCATCGGTTGAGGTTCTTGAGTTCGGCGGTTAATGCCGAGCGGGAAGCAAGGAATCAGGGATTTGAGTGCTACCCCCAAACCAAGCTCCAGAGCTTGCAGGGGAGGGCGCCATGTGATCAAGAAGCGGTGATGGGCCGCGGTTAAGAGAGTCGACGCATTAGGCTTATACACATGGGCCGAGGTGAGGGGCTATTGCTTTTCTGTTAGCCATCTCCACACGACTTTTGATGATATGGGCCCCGTCTGGTACGATGCTAATAACGGTGGCTGGCATGCTGCGGGGTTTGAGTAAGTGGGTTGATGACCGGGGTAGTTGCACTGCGATATTCGGCTGCAATCCGAAGAATGGAGTTGCGCTTACTTGAGTTGCACTGCCGGAGACATTAGTCGCCTTGCGCTCAGGTTCATGCTGCAAAAGACGCGAGAGTTTGTAAGAAGCCTGACTAGAGGCGGCCACGACTGTAATGTTCAGGTTCGAGAAAGGATTGTGAAGCATGACAAATAAGACAAAAGTAAACGAAGTAACTCTTTGGGAATATGACGGCCCCTGATATAGATTGAATGGCTGTCCCTGACCAGGGATAACAACACCAATACGTCAACTCCAGGAATCAACCCTTGCCGCTGTTGAAAAATTAATCATAGTCCTCATGAGACACCTCAAGCAAGACACACAGAAACACCAGTCTAAACATGAGAATTATTAAGGTCTGGAATGTCTGTGGAAGCAAACGTAGTATTGTCCGCGAAGGCTCAGTATCGGCTGCAGAACACAACCGAGAACCCTCGTCATGCTCATTGATCTCACTAATATCCCGACACATCAGGCCATGCTGTCTCAATGCCTTCTCCGACAAGTATCTTCTGAAACTCGTCAAAAAGTCCCTTCTGTCCTTGTACCTCATGCGGAGTGAGCCCGGTATCCAGACAATGTGCTGCCAACAAGCCCGCCGCCTCGCCAATATTCCACTCCACAGGGTGCAGCCGATAGCAGCCATTGGTGATGTGCGTAGTTCCGATGTTCTTACATCCTGCCAGAAGATTTGACTGTTCTCGAGGAATCAAAGCGCCCAGCGGGATCTCAAATGGGCAGCATGCAACGTCAATGTAATTGTCGCCGCCTGTAGATGGATGGAGATCGATGCGATACATGCCGACCCCCACGCTGTCCGGGTAGTGCACTGCTCCCTTATTGCCACGGACCTCAAGTGAGAGATGCTGTTCAACAATGGTGGTGATGGCCTTGATACGGCGAGATTCTCGTATATATGGTGCCATCGCCAGGCCATGCTCTGTGCCAGTGATATCTCCTCGGAGACGGAGCCCTGGATAACCCTTGCCGTTTCCATCTGCTCGGGGACACTCCGTCTGTAGAAAGTAGAGCATGCTGTATGACAACGAGGCAGCAGCACTGAGGCGCTCCTGTAGCTGACTCTCACTGACGTCGATGATAGGCTTCTCGAAGTAATCGATCATGGGCCAGTTGACGAGACAGATGTCAGACTGATACGCCCCGGGTCTAAAGTTGTCGCGTGCTGCGATGCGCCGGAACGTCCAGAGATTCATATCTCCGCCTGATTTGCGCTGATCTGCACATACCAATGCTGGATCATCGTTCGGGTTGGGGGTGAACTCGCGCTCGACTATCTCAAGCGTCCGTGGATGAGGTGCCTTCAGACTGAGCAACGGAGCGCCCCAAAACTCTGGGTAACACTTGCGCCAGTAGTCGTACGATGAGGGTTTAGGGATCGTGTGGTCTTCGCCGTCTATATGGTCAACGGCAAAGCATATGGACACTGCTTGAGAGTTCTGCGGCTGCGCCTCCTCAGGTGCGCTGGGTTCCCCTGTATCCTTGCGTGACTCGAAGCCGGTCACGTAGGCGGTGTTGGTCATGGGGAGCAGATCCCCCAGTTCTGTAGCGTCGATGACATAACTGGCCTGGACGGTGAAGATTTCGTGAGAGTCAAGTCGACGGAAATCCACGGCTTGAACAATCTGCCGCTCGTCTACCTGGCATGAGACTGGTTTGGTGTGCTTCTTGATGACAAGTTGCCCGCTCCCAATGTAGGGCAGAAGCATGGCCTCAATGACGGCCACAGCAACACGAGGCTCATGACATAACTTGCTGACATGGCCAGCACCAGGGCTAAGTTGCGGTCTTCGCCTGGCCTCGTCTGTCAACGGGTAGTGATCGCGATAGTATTGCCTGATACCATCACGCAAAGCCCGATATGAGCGAGTGACGCCAAATTGCTCAACCCAGGAATGCTCGTCTGGAGGCACAGCTTGGCTGGTGAGTTGCCCCCCCAACCACTCGTATTCTTCAGTCAGGAAAACATGTCGGCCTCTGCGAAGAGCGCCAAGCGCAGCAGCGACTCCGCCTAGGCCACCACCGGCGACAAGAATGTCTGTTGAGAATTTCTGAGGCCGAGAATTCATATGTGCCTTCTGCCAAGATACAGGACTGCTGTTCCCATTGCGACTGCTGTTCCCATTGAGACTGCTGTGCCCATTGGCTGGGATGGTACTGGTTACCATTTCGTGCTCTGGCAGGCGGCTCAATGTGCCCATGGTGTACAGCTGGTTCTAGGCTGATGTCGACTAAGAGGATATAAGGGAGCCACTGCAGCAGAACGACAAGAATAGGCTGTGACTTCTTCAAAACAATGACTTGTATAGGTTGCAAGCGTTGCTTTTTATTTTACGAATGCGACTTCATTCAACACATACCGCGCTCTTTACCAAGAGAGGGTCGGATGGATTTGTTTGACTCCTCCCGACAGTCCCCGAGTGGCGTCGCACAATGATCCCCGAAACGAGTACGATCGACGTAGGTATCACATTGGGTCATGAGATGTTTGAAGGCTTGATTCGCTCTCGGCTTTCGGGAAGAGGCTCCCGATAACCCCATGGGGAACCTTGTCTTGGCTAACCATCTGACCCAGTTGAGGTTGCAAACATGCTTATGTATAACCTTGATTGACCCCGCGAGTCCCCGAACCCCGCTTCACTCTGCTTACCTTTCATTCTGCCTGCAACATCGCTCTGCTTCGTCGGGTATTCACTCAGATCTTCCCCGAACTCCAAGCTGATAGTTGCGAGGCGTTTCTCGGAACGTTCAGACTCTTGGCAATGCCTGAGACGAGTGACACACAGTTGGCTCACCTCCCCGACCCTGATGCCGATCCTCAAGGTAGACGTAAGCGACCTCATCAGCCCTCCTCAGATCCTCGGTATCCGCGCAAGCGGAGCCTCAGAGCTTGCCATGTATGCCGGGCAAGAAAGACGAAATGCGACAACGTGCAGCCTACTTGTGGCTTCTGTGCATCACTGAATATTCCATGTTCGTACGACACTACTGACAAGGACCACTCCTCGTGAGTATTGACCATCAATCAACAACAGCAACGACGAGTTCTAACACAGTCACTTGAAGATTCGACCCAGCCAGCCTGGAGATTCTTCGACAATTGGGCCAGGTGATCAAAACTCAGGAGGATGTCTTACAGCTTGTGCGTTCGGTTGCTGCAGCACAGTCACAAAGCATCGTCCCAGACTTATCGCCCTCGATTCAATCTCTTGCTCATGTAGCTAATGCTAGCAACGCTATCGCCTGGGAGGGCGCTGTGGACATACAGGCGCAACAAATTCACTACGCTACGCATGACTGGCACGCTCAGCAAACAGATTCGGCATCCACAACGCCAGCAGCATCGGCGAGCGTTGCCGCGGTTCGATGGTTTGGGCTCTTGGCTAATGATGTCGCTCGTGAGACTTTGCCAGAGGCCGACGTGCCGATCGGACTGGAGGGAGACTTCCTCGACGCTTTAGATGATCAAGATGAAAGTGATTTGACGCCTCTGCAGCGAGCCACAAGAATGATTGACAGTCAGCCGACAGCCCCAGATATGTCTGATGTGACAATTACTACGGCTCCAAACATGTCGAATGCTGTAGAAGAGAATATGTGGCAAGCACCAGAGAGTATCAGATTGCTTCACAAAGAGCAAGTTCTGTTTGAGGATTTCCTACATCGAATATGCTCATGGGTATGTCTGCCGTTTGAGCATTCTGGTAACTTTACTTAGTGCTAACTGCATGATAGCTTGATCTGTTCGACCCAGCTCGTACTTTTTCAACCAGGGTTCCACATCTAGCTGTCCGAAACGCAGGCCTATTGAATGCAATCTTGGCACTGTCGGGTTATCATCAATCCCTTGACACAAGCATATGTCCTGAAGAGCGTCTAGATCAGAACAGCGCGTTGCAGTACTACTACCAAACTTTACATTATGTCCAAAAGGCAATGCGTTACTCGACCTATCAGAATAGCCAGGAGTTGATGGCCACAACCCTTATAGTCTCAACGTACGAGATGCTACGTGGATCGCGCACGGATTGGCAACAGCACTTACAAGGCGTCTTTTGGATCTTGAGGTCGCGACAGATAGAGGTGGAGGCCTCCAGCCTGGAAAGCACCACTTGGTGGGCTTGGCTTCGTCAAGACATCTGGGTTGCCTTTCGCGAGAAGCGAAGAACATACAGCACGTGGACACCGAAGAAAGCATACTCTGAGCTTAGCAGCCACGAGCTGGCTTCACGTGCTATCTGGATTCTGGCCCAGGTTATCAACTTTTGCGCCTTTGACCCGTCTGAAGAGGCAGATGGTACTGTATCAGGGAGACTTGGTTGGGCAAAAGCGCTCAAGAAGATGCTGCATGAGTGGAAATTGCATCTGACTGTCGAGTTCTCTCCGCTGCCTGCCCTAAGTCGCGATGGTATTCAGGTGTTTAAGCCGCATCTGATACATCCTCCATGCTTTGGTGACTATTGTCTTTTCCGGACAGGTTACTTGCTGCTCCGATGCTCATACTGACTTGTGATTTAGGATTAGCGATGCAGATTCACCATATGTCCCAAATACTAGTTTGTGCAAATGAGCCCTGCCAAGGTGGACTGGAGAACTTTATGAAGCGTCAGAAGACGATACAGAATAGCATTGAAATGGTCTGTGGTATTGGTATGACACTTACGGGAGATGCGTCCAGTATGGTATCTTCGCAGTGCCTATTTGTTGGTGAGACTCCTTTCTACACCTCACGCTGTTGCCTTAATAACCTTTCTGTAGCGGGCATGTTTATGCAGAATCTTGAACAGAGGACTTGTGTATTGGGAATGCTCGACTCATGTCGATCAACATGCCGATGGCCCACTCCATCGTTAAGCTCAGAGCTCAAGCAAATATGGGAAGCTCCAGATACTTCTTAAAGAAAGTTCGTAATATTGAAGTAAGTCAACAGTATCGGTTGAACTACTGGCAAAACAGCGGCAGTAATGTGATCTCGTAGCTTAGCACTGCTTTGAGTTAGTGATAGTGCGGTTGATGGAGGCAAACAAATAGGGGTGACTGGAAGAACTTTGAAACAGTATCAAAGCTCCCAAAAAACAACCATGCACGACAACAAAGCGTCTCGGAAAGGCTCCGACAGTCCCCGACAGAGGCGTTGCCAAGACGCCTCGACACCTCTTTCTTCAAGCCACAGCAGAACAGCTATGACTAAGAGGGTAAGCAACCGAGAGTCCCCGATGAAACGTTAAACCCCAGATTTTCTTGGTGCCAGACTCGATCAGCACCCCGCATGCATCTCAGATTGCGGAGATGGATGCCATGTGTGGCTGTAAACATTCTTTGAGGTCATGTTTGCCCTCCCTTCTGTGATACCTCGGGTGCCACATTACTTATATGACCATGCTGTTCTGCGTTGAAGCTGAATCTTCCTGATCTTTTTACTATACCACGCCAGTTGAATAAGCATCTGAAAATACAACATTAGACTGTTATCGCAATCCCGGCTACAGGATGACAATCCATTCCGTTTTTCGGCGCATTGTACGTAACGATGCGATCCATGTCGACCCCCCAGAGATCTACAACTGGCGCGTTCTGGCTTTGGCCGCTTCGGTAAGTGCAACGTTTACCAAATGTTTCCGTGTCAAGGCTCGTTCTCATTACTTTGCAGTCATGCTTCGCTGGCGCGCTCTTTGGCGTCGATGCTGGCATCATCGGAGGTGTTCTAGCGATGCCAGACTTTAAAAGGTAGGCTATGGCTCTGTGCACACCGTTCTTACTATAATTTCCGATGACTCAACTTGCAACAACAGGGAGTTTGGCCTCGATAACTATTCCCCCGGCGCCGCTGCCGATCTGTCCGGAAACCTCGTTACTACAATGCAAGCTGGTGCTGTCGCAGGAGCACTGGTCTGCAGTCCCCTTGCCGATGCAAAGGGGAGGAAGCCTTCGCTACTTGGTGTTGCCGTTACTGGTTTCGTGGGCGGGTTGATGCAGGCTTTCTCCTACGGCCATCTGCCTGTCTTCTATATCGGACGGTAAGGGTGAAAGTCAAACACGGGGAAGACAGTTGGACTGACACCAGGGCTAGGTTTATTGAAGGTATTGGCCTCGGTGCAGGAACTATGCTTGCGCCTACGTACGTTTCTGAGAACTCTCCTCGAGCCATTCGTGGATTTTTGGTGGGATTCTTCCAGCTTCTGTTGGTGATGGGTGGTATGATGGCATACTTCATCAACTACGGTTCCCTACTGCATCTCCCGGTAAGTATATGGAGCGTGTAACTTCTGTCTCCTGACTGATTATCTTTCCACCTCAGCCCATGGCTACTTGGATGGTCCCGCTCGCTTGCCAGTCTCTCTGTCCAGCCTTACTGTTCATTAGCATGCTCTTCTGTCCCGAGTCCCCACGATGGCTCGCAACTAAAGACCAGTGGGAGAAAGCCAGCGCCGTGTTATCAGACGTACGACATCTTCCGGTCGATCATCCATACATCCAGCAAGAACTTCTCGAGCTGCGCACGCAACTGGAACATGAACGTGCCATTATGCAGGGTACAGGCTTTTGGGAGCTGCAAAAGGAATGTTGGACAGTTCCTGGGAATCGGAAGCGTGCCTTACTGACCATAGGGATTATTTCCTGCCAACAATGGTCTGGAGTAAGTAACTGTTTGGGCTGACTTCCTTAGTCGCTGTTGATTCTACCTCGTTACTGACTAGCCGCTCAAACATTAGACCGGCGCTATAAACTACTATGCACCCACAATTTTCAAGAGTTTGGGCTTATCTTCCACCACGACAGCTCTGTTTGCGCAGGGGATCTACGGCATAGTAAAGGTTGTTACGTGCTTGATCTTCATATTCTTTCTGGCCGACTCGCTAGGTCGTCGTTGGTCTTTCATGTGGAGTGGCGCTGTGCAAGCATTTTGCATGATGTTTTTAGGGTTTGTAAGTGTCTATCCGGGGTTCAACATTGAACTACCTTGCGTTACTAACAAATACAGTATCTACGTTTTGGTCCTGATATCTCAGAGGAAGAGAGCCCTCCTCCTTCTGGCATTGCGGCTCTGGCGATGGTGTATATTTTCGCCGCTGCTTTCAACATGGGCTGGGGGCCTGTCTGTAAGTCTCATTTCCAGTACCTTTTCGTGAAAATGCATTTGCGCTTTTACTAACAACTTTAATCAGCTTGGGTGTACGTGTCAGAAATTCCAACTAACCGACTGAGAGCATACAACGTTGCGTTGGCATCCCTCGCGCACTGGTTACACAACTTGGCCGTTTCTAAGGCAACTCCTGTTATGCTTGTGTCGGACTCATACAGAGCTTACTTTATCTTCGGATCCGTAAACTTCACGATGGCGATCCTCGCATATTGGATTCCCGAGACCAAAGGTGTAAGTATACTGTCGCCTCTTTTTCATACCTTGCTTGGGACTTGAACATATCATTGATGATTCTTAGATCTCCTTAGAACGGATGGATGAAGTTTTTGGAGATGCCGACTTTTCGAACGTAGAGGACTTGGGTGCTGCAGCAATACACAAGAAGGAGATGGATGAGGATGTTGATCATACAGAAAACGTAGGTGATTCTAAAGTTTGATAGACGCCGACCCTCCTGTTCGAAGTCTCTTAGAGAGCATTTATTTTCAGTATTGGAACAGTATCATCCTTTATAATCAAGTATGGTTAATCGTCATGGAATGGAACAAACTAAGCGGACCAGCGAAATGTAATAGCACTGACAATTTGCCCCTGGGCAGTTTATTAGTAAAACCATGCTGCATCGTCGCCTTTTACAGATGGCATTATGTTCACAGGCAACTCTTGGATGCCACTAAGAGCTTTGTTGGGTGCATTCTTAGGCCATTTCGGACAGAACTCATTAAAATACTAACGACAGTGCATCAATTCGGTTCCTCCCCTTTCTGGGTACCACCAGTATGCAACCTTGCTTTCTGATTTCTATCATATTACTCTACGGCGTCATGTGAGTAAAGGACCTGGCAAAGTGTATTACCAGGATTCGGGCTGGGGCCGCCCGTTGCTAGCACTGGTATTCCCATAGTCGCCTGCTTTGCATCCGAGGTCTTACTTTGACATTTCAGGTTTCCGGAAACCCATTTACGAGGCTGATGTCAGAGTAGCATACGAGCGCACCGAGAGTCCAGATATGGAGAATGCTGACTACAGTGGCCCAAGACAAGGCGACTTGGATGCATTTTGGCGCTGCGCCACAACATCACTAGACGCATTTCGGTAGCATTCAGCGCTGTTGTCGAATTTTGCCTCCCTGTTGACGTTGCGGCCTAAATTAAGAATGATCTGGTTCAGAAGGGATCATATCGAGTTTCTAAACAGGTTTAATCAGGACTTCGGCAAAAGTATAAAGCCATAACCGAGAGCAGATGTTTGACTAAAAGCAGCAGTCACCTCTCTGGAGTCTCAACACCCGAACACGCAAGTGTATCGTTTGCATCAAGGCCACTTCATCAGAAGCTGAAATCCTCAGAAAGTCTCGCAACAATGGCGGAACTTTGCACAACACCTGCATGTATCCATATTGCATCGGAAATCTTGGGAAATCTAGCTCCCAACTACACTGATGTTGATCCCTGCACTGACTTTGATCAATGTAAGTTACATCAACATCCCCGTTCAACAGCTTACACAGTATTGACTAATACGCCATTTCAGTTGCATGCGGTAACTGGGCCTCCCATAATGCGGTGCCATCCGGCACACTGTCTGCCGACACACTTTCTCTTGCTCGCGAACAGATCCAACGGACTGTTCAGCAAATTCTCGAGGGTCAGTACCCTGTCGGAGAAGATGCCGGATGGCTCACTGTCAACTTGACTGAGAACGAGGTCAAAGCCGACAAAGAGATCTTTGGCAAGTTTCAAGCTGCGTACGAAGTCTGCATGAACTATACAGCGCAGGAAGAAGAAGGCATAACACCTCTGAAAGAATTTGTGGAACTGGTTGTCGACACCTTCCCTGCCACGTCGGGCTCCAACAAGACAGTGAGCGACAAAAGCGACTACCCTAATGGCTTGGGCGAGATTTTCACTTTGTTCGAAAGCTACGGCATAGAGACTACACAAATCGTGTTCCAGAAACAAAACAATATCAACCCGAACGAGACGCATCTCCTGATCTCGGCGCCACTCTGGAGTGCCGATACGACGCCGACTTCCGAAATAGAAGTTCAACTAGTTGCTGCAATCATCTCCGCGGTGCATCCGGCCAATGTGACCACAAAGGAAGCAGCTGTTCTTCTTGCATCCGCCGTCGAGTTTCAAGCAAAGGTGGTTGAAGCTGGCCTGGCTCCCGTCGCTGCAGCACCAGAAGACCAGCCATCTGGTCCCTCGAACCCGGTCAGCGCCATGACACCAAACACTTCCATCGATGAGATCCAAGACCTCGTGCCGCTTCTCAATTATAAATATTTGGTAGATCAGCTGGCACCTAAAAGCTACAGTGCCGAAAAGGTCAACTTTGACCCGATCTGGTTCAAGAATCTGACCGAAACATTGTCCGAGACTTCAGCAGAGACACTCCAGACGTTTTTCATCTGGAAAGCCATATCAGCATTGTCATTATACGTGGAATCACCAGAGACCAACGCCTACAATGAGTTTGTCAGAGTCAAACAAGGCGAGGACCCTGAGAGCCCAGCGCCCCGATGGAGAAAGTGCGTCGACTTTTTGGATCAAGGTGTAAATTGGATCACAACATCACCGTTATCTCCCTTTATCGGATCTTCAGGGCTCACCTGGATTGCCAACCGTTTCTTCTTGGATAAAACTTACAGTGCTGAAGCGAAGAAGCTGAGCTCTCAGCTTGTCGACTACATTACAGACACATTCCATGAGCGCTTGGGATCTCGAGACTGGCTGACCCCCAAAGTCAAGGAAGCTGCTCGTGAAAAGGTCATCGCCATGACCAGCAAGATCGCCATGACTTCTGATCCTGGTGTAACAAATCCCATCGCGCTCAAAGATCTCTACGCCAATGTCAACATTACGTCGTCACTAGCAAACACTGCACTGAGTCTCGGCAAAAAGCACATACTTGATAATTGGGCAAACCTTGGACAGCCAGTACGCAGAGACCTACTGAGACAAAGCAGCCTTGATGTCAATGCATATCAAGCTTTCCAACTCAACGCCATTGTATTGCTAGCTGGTATCCAGCAGTTTCCGTTCTTCGGCGTGGACTTCCCGAAGTATCTTCTGTTTGGAAGCATGGGAAGCGTCACCGGTCATGAGATTACACATGGCTTCGATAACCAGGGACTATTTTTCGATGCGGCCGGTAACATGACCGACTGGTGGGATGCTGATAGCATCGGAAATTTCACCAGCAAGTCGCAATGCTTCATTGACCAGTACGACAAGTTCACCGTCGCTGGTCCTGGTGGAAAGCAGCTGCACGTCAAGGGAAACCAAACCTTGGGAGAGAACATTGCCGATGCTGGGGGTGTGATCTCGTCCTTTGAAGCATGGAGAAAGTGGGTGGACGACAAAGGAAAAGACATGAGCTTACCAGGGCTTGATGAGTTCACTCATGACCAGTTGTTCTTTCTTGGATGGGGCCAGACATGGTGCAATATTAATCCGCCTGAGGCAGCAGCTATCGGAATTGAGACCGATGTTCACAGCCCAAAAGATGCTAGGATCAAGTTGACTGTCAGTAACTCGCGTCGGTTCAAAGAGGCTTTCAAGTGTGCCAATAAAGAACCTGTCTGTGAGCTTTGGTAGATGAACACAGCGCTATGCATCGGAGGGTTCTGAATATGAAGCTTGAATTTTAATCGTATTTGCTGCAATACGGTTCGGTGTTGATATAAGCAGGAAGAACTCGCTGAGTGAAAATATATCTAGAATGGCTCTTAATGTAAATCTGTCGAGATATAGCCGTTGATGAGCGTCCGTCGTGACACGACCCGTATCCCAAAGGATTGAAGAGTCCAATCTCCAACTGCACAGACATCCACATAGGTCGAAATTTGCATTAATATTTTCTCCGTTCGAATATTGACAATATCGACGGAAATCAGGACAATGCTACCCAGGTAGCTTTGGTTCGATATATTGGCCCAAACTTGTCTTATCTGAATAACCACGGCAGGCTGACGCCAACTCCAGTCACACAAGCCCGAAAAATGACGAACCAAGATATCGTCTGCAGTGAACTATGTAATCTGCTCGTTGCTCTCTTAAAGGCAAGGTGCTTCCACGATAATAAAGAACACTGTTTTGTTTTTCTTCACAAGTTTGCAGTGAACGTACTCAGGTTTTTTGCATCTACTGCTGGACTCCTCCAAATGCAGTCTGTCGTGTGCCAGCCTACGGAAGCTTTGCCGTTCTGGTGGTGGAGTTGTTGATCAAATCAAGGCGTTTACGACCCTAGGAATGTCACAAGATGAGCAAATGCCAAGACAGTAACAGCTTTTACTCCAACTGTTCTCCGAAAAGGTTTTTGGCAATGTGCCTTGTAGATTAGACGGGTGACACAACGAACACCATCTGACTGGATGGAGTGGAGCGCCACTTGATAGTGAAAAGTGTCGACATCGGATCGCAACCCGACCTGGCGGATACCGGGCCTCGTGTCCGATGTCAACCGCATGCCGACCAGAGGGGCTGACGCAACAGTGCAGCCGAGTTCCATGCATTAAAAGTAGGCCAGAAGAAAAGAAATATTCTAGCCGGCCAAGCAAGATTCATTTCGACACTCCCTCAGTGAACCCAAACTGCCATGCCTTCCCAGGATTCTTTCTTCAAGGCCGCGGAATACATCCCGCCTGATCCCATTTTTGAGGTTACCAAAAGATTCAATGCCGACAAGGACTCCAGAAAGGTGAACCTCGGTCAGGGCACATATCGTGATGAAAATGGCAAGCCCTGGGTTCTACCATCCGTGCGGGAGGCGGAGAGGTTGATAGCCAATCCCGGGCATGAGTATCTACCTATTGAGGGACTCCAAAGCTTCCGCGATGAGGCCACAAAGCTGCTATTCCACGGCACAGCTGCTCTGGAGGAGAACAGAGTAAGTTATGTGAGATAAATGTTCAGTCATCGCCGATACTGACAGCTCCAAAAGATTGCCACTTGCCAGGCTATCTCAGGGACTGGATCTCTGCTGCTGGCTGGCCTCGTTCTTAGTAAAGCGAACTCCGGCATTACCAACGTTCTCATCACTGAGCCGACTTGGTCTAATCACGATTTGCTTTTCAGGTCGCAAGGCTATTCAATCACAAAGGTGCCATACTACAAAGACCGTGGCTTTGACTTTGATGGCTACATCGAGACCTTGAAGTCAGCCGATAGGCGCTCGGCAGTCGTTCTTCATGCCTGCGCTCACAACCCTACCGGCTGTGACCCTACGCGGGAGCAGTGGAAGGAGATCGCCAAGGTCATCAAAGAGAACAGCATCTTCCCCATCATTGACTCTGCCTATCTTGGCTTCAACTCTGGATCTTACGACGAGGATGCCTGGGCCGTTCGATACCTTGTGGAGGAGCTGGGTCTTGAGGCCGCAGTTTGCATGTCATTTGCCAAGAACATGGGTTTGTACGGAGAGCGAGTTGGTCTTGTTGCATTCGTGACAAGCTCGGCGGATCAAGCTCGGACTGTCTACTCTCTTCTACAAAATGCCCAGCGACAGACAGTGTCTAACCCTCCTGTGTACGGAGCCCGGATTGCAGCCATTGTTCTCAGTAACCCGGATCTGTTTAAGCAGTGGTCGCAAGATCTGATCACCATGTCTTCAAGGATTCGATCGATGAGAAAAAAACTCTACGACGAATTGGTTCGACTGGAAACACCTGGAGACTGGTCTCGCATTGTAAATCAGACCGGCATGTTTGGTTATACTGGCATCAGTCCATCACAAATTGCGCATCTAGAAGGTTTGGAACGTGTCCATTACTTGACTTCGGTGACTAACGAGAGTATCAGAAAATTATCATATCTACATGGCAAACACATCGAGGATCTCGCTCGCTGGCTTAAACGATGGTAATGTTGAATATACTGCCGAATGTTTAGATCAGGTCGTTCGGAATGTCCTCTAGCAGAAGCAACATCAAATCGCACACAAGCCTGAACATTGATACAGACTATCTACAATAGAGACACACACACATTTGAGCCTTGAATATCAAATTGCAATTTATTCCAAAGAAAATATAGTGTTTGGCCAAGTTGGACAACGATTGGCGACATTGTTACGGCCCTCACAAATATTTGTTATCTGCTTGTTGTCCCCTGCCCTGGCTTGCCTCCAATCTCGGAGACCAAAACAGACATTTGTCGAATCATAGGCCGTTATTACTTTATCATACATCGACGATCTCAACTGTCTGGTATCAAGAAGATTCTTCAGCGTCTCGCGTCGGGTCAGGCGGCCGACTAGATCTGCAGACTGCAAGGATGAAGTTTATCATGATCAAACACCATTGCCGTCTTTCCCGTAACTGTTATTAGAACAATTCCTAGCTGCAGGAAACTTTGAAACACGGCTCTACTCCCACCCCGGGGATGCAGAGGATGGGTCACAAATGACTTCTAGGTTATCGCTAGTCTCAAGCAGAGGGTGTGGGTGTTCTAAGCCCCGGGGCTTCTCTTTCCAGTCTAGAACATACATCTAATGATAAGAACAGAACTAGCTAGATTCAAAGGTAACGGTGCCCTTCCCGGGTCAAGATCGGGTGGCAACGAGCTGGAGATGGCTTACTTGGGGGGGTTGATAGTGACGAATGACCCACGTGGGGTTAGTCTCGTTTGCAGCATCGGCATCCGCTCCGCTTTCGAGGTCGCGGAGCGTGACCTCCCACTGGAAACGCTTTGAGAGTTCTAGATATGCCGATGACGGTTCAGATGCGTTAGTGATATCGCATCCAGGCGGCCATGTGACAACCCAGATGCTTACCCCGCTCCCCAGAGTGCCCACGCTATCGCCAGCAGCATCGGTCGGGGTGCCGATGAGTGGTGTAAGACGCAAGTGGCAGCGACAAGATGGAATTAAGTTCGAAAGATAAGAAATAAGTGACGGGATCTCTCTTTGTAGCTTCAAGAGCCCGTCTTCAGAACTTCAGTATACTCTGTCTCTGCAATTCAGCATCCCAAAGTATACATTCGCGACATGGCAAGCTCTCTGTCTGTGAGCATCACTTGGTCCGGCTCCCGAGCAGCCCGGAACTTGACTCTGCCTCTTGGGGCTACCAGGCCCAAGGCGAGGAGGGAAAGCATCATTGCTCTGCATCGATGCTCCTCTTCGTCGCCAACAACAACACTTGAGCCCTCTCGAACACACACAAGCACAAAGACGCTCGAGACGCCGCTCTCAGAACTCCCATCAGTGGTGTTGTGGAGATCTCTCCTCATCAACGCCGTATCCTCAAGACCATGGCTTCTGGTCCCCTCTCTTTCGCTCCTCCTGAAACTATCCCGGCCAAACAACCCGTTCCCTTTCAACATTGAACGAAACCCTTTGTTGCGCTCAATCTTGAAGCAAACATTTTACAAGCAATTTTGTGCCGGCGAGACTTGCGTTGAGACGCAAAACACGATGAAACAGTTGCAAGATATGGGCTTTCGTGGAACAATTCTCACATTCGCCAAGGAGACTGTCTTTGATCACCACACAAACGAAGAACATGGCCTCGGCGTGGACGCGTCGTGCAAGAGCGAGCAATGCTGGAACGAGAGCATCGAGGCGTGGCGCGACGGAACCGTCAGAACGGTTGGACTTTTGAGAGAAGGCGATCAATTGGCTATCAAGTAGGTTTCCTTCACTCTCATACTTGGCTTGCGACGTTGACTGACGATGCTTCAGGCTTACTGGAGCTGGACCTTCTGTCTGTGAAGCATTAGCCAACGGCACCGAGCTTCCCCAGCAGATGCAAGAGGCACTCGATGAGGTCTCTCAAAAATGCAAAGACCGCGGCGCCTACATTCTCGTCGATGCCGAATCCCAGCATTACCAATGGGGTATCTTCCGTGTTGGCATGGAACTGCAGCGAAAGTTCAACAGCCACGGCCAAGCGGTTCTCTACAACACCTATCAGGCATACCTCAAGAGCACTCCGATCACCATCGCCAAGCATCTTGGCATTGCGGCCGACGAGAAGTTCACCCTGGGAATCAAAGTCGTCCGCGGCGCTTACATGGCCTCTGAGCCCCGATCCCTGATCCACGACACCAAGCAAGACACAGACAACGCCTACAACGCCATCGCCCAGGGCGTCCTCCGACAAGAGTTTGCCGGCTTTGGAGGCCCCAACGCCCGCGCATTCCCCTCTGCCATGCTGCTCCTGGCCAGCCATAACAAGGAGAGCCTGGTTGCTGCGCACGAACTGCACCAGCAGCGGGCCAAGGCTCACCTGCCGACGGTGCCTGTCAAGTTTGCGCAGCTGCATGGAATGTCTGACGAGGTGAGCTTTGGCCTCCTCAAGCTCAAGGACGAGGCCGGGGTGGCTCCTGAAGTTTACAAGTGCTCCACCTGGGGCTCGCTGGGAGAGTGCATGGCTTATCTGACGCGTAGGGGGATGGAGAACCGTGACGCTGCGTCGCGCACGATGGATGAGTATGCGGCACTGAAGTCGGAGGCGTGGAGGAGACTTGCGTTTTGGAGATGAAGCGTATCTACGATGATGAATGATAAAGAGTAGCTTGATGAAAATTTCACATATTATTCACAATATCTTCGCTATACGGTACCAGACACAACCAAATTGCTCATGATGTGCGTGCCATGGTTCTGTACTCTCCTATCTGTGACTTACAATCTGCTGCGAACGAGACTCGGCACTTGCATCTTCGGCCTCCATCTTGATCGACAGTTTTTTCCCCATGTTTATCACAATCCAAAACATGGTGTTGCCCGTGGTGCATCCCACCCAAAGTGGCGCTTCAGTGGCCGGTAGGGGGCCCGAAACCCTTCTGCACGTCCCACTTGTGCGGAGTTGGCCTCTCTCCTCCTCCACGATTGACTACATCATCGGCATCGGTAACGCTCCCGTACCCCTCACCCAGAGCTGCAAGCAGCTGCACGACTTGTCTTTGCGTTTCCCACAAGGGCTTGGTCTGGGATTTGTGTCACTAAACTATTTCTGTTCGACCTCGTGGCTGTTTTTGCTGATATCAAGAGGCCACCATTTTCCTTGACATTCAAGCACAGTCTCGGTCACGTATCCCGCACTCCTCCGAGAAGTAAACAAACCATGTCGAACCTAAGCAATGCGACGCTGTGCATCCTGGGCACTGGTATGATGGTCCCACGACAGTGCATCCCGTGAGAGCTTCATAATGCTAACCAGTAATTGTCAGGTAACATCACCACACCCATTGTGAAAAATCTTCTCCCTGTCACGCGGGATGGCACGAGTGGCTTGCCCTTTACCAAATTCATCGCCTGTGTGCGATCAGAAGCGTCTCAGGAGAAGCTCACTGAGCAGTTCTCCGACTTCACCGACATTTTGACCGTCTGCCGAGGTGACAACGTCAAGGCCGTGCAACAGTCGGATGTCATCATCCTGGGCGTGGACCCTGCTGATATCGAGACTGTGCTGACGCAGTCTGGGATCAAGGATGCGCTGTCCGGCAAGCTTCTGATCAGCGTGGCGGCAGGCTGGACCAAAGAAAAGCTTGAGTCTACAATCTACGGGAGTTCAAGCACCGCGGAGAACCAGTCTGGTCGAGCTTGGGTGGTTCGGACCCTACCTAACATCGCCTCGATGGTATCCCAGGGCCTTATCGCCATTGAGAATGCGCCCACCGAGCCTCTCCTGCCCGACGAGCATCTCCAGTTGACAAAGTCCATCTTCCAGAGCATAGGGCAGACGGTCGAGATCCATCCCAGGCTGATGAACGCTACAACCGCAGTGGGAGGCTCTACGCCTGCTTTCTGGGCCATCATCTGCGATGCCTTCATCGACGCTGCCGTTGCAGTGGGTGTTCCGCGGGGCGATGCTCAGACCATGATCTACCAATCCATGAAGGGAAGTGCCGAGATGCTCCAGAGCGGCATGCATCCTGGTGTGCTGAGGGACCAAGGGACGTCGCCCGAGGGCTGCACGATCGGCGGTATCATGGTCTTGGAGGAGGCTGGAGTCCGGGGCCATCTTGGTCGCGCTCTACGTGAGGCTGTCACAGTCGCTCGTCTGATGGAGACTACCACTCACGTTAATGACACGAGGAAGACTTCGTAGATAGAAAGGTTGCGCAGTCTATGAATGAGAATTTCACATCGTCAATATGCGAACGCCGTTTCCCATTGCTTAATCATGAGTATATTTCTACAGCCTCTCAAAGAATCCTCGAAGCCGTGTACAGGCTTCCATGTTTGCAATGCACCCGAATCCAAACGCCGGGATGATACGAAGAGATCGAACAATGGTTGCTGATAATAAATCTCTCCGAATCTGGGCAGACCGTTCAACAAACGGGACACCGTGCGGTCGGCTGTAGAGATCCAAGCCAAGGAGGTGCACAGGCGTAGCCGCGAACTGAGAAACGATGGGCACCGTCAACTGCGATATGATTGACTTGGTGTGAGCATTGGAAGAAAGACTATCAGGGATCAGCGCTGAGAGCCAGGGTGCCATGGTGAAGGAGCCAAAGATTGTGATGGCATCTCGAAAGAGAAACGTGGCGGCAGCAGCCTTGGGGACGCCCGGTCTGATATCTGGCACGGCTTTTTTGCTGGGCGTCGCGCTGGCGCTGAACATTTGGGCGAAGCGCACGTCTTTCCACACTCCCATCGGCACGTTGACGATCATGGTCGACACAAATGTGATGGTGCCCACCGCTGCTTGGTGGAAGTGGTGAGCAAGAGTGTCTGACCCGTTTGACACGGCGTACGTTGCTGCGTAAAGAGCCCAGACGATGCCAAAGGGACGGCCTAAGACGAAGCGACCGGGACTCTTCAGCGAGCAAACGCTGTGAAGTTTGACGCCATAGCCCAGCGGTCGATTAAACGAGACTTTCTCAACCAGTGCTCTGAGTAACAGTTAGCTGGTCATCATTCCGGCGCAGACAAATGAACCAACCTGTCAATGATTGTGATGGCCGGTGCAACTAATGTTGCTGAGATTGCAGCCGCAGCCACGTCTCCCGCCAAGGGTCTCCAGAGGAAGCTGGGCCTATAGCCATTCTCTTCAATATCTTGTTGTTGTTGTTGTTGTTGTTTTTGTTGTTGTTGCATAGTAACATCAGAGTGCGAATAATAATGATTGAGAGGCCAGAGCGATTGTTGGCTGTCTTCACCCTGATTCCAGATACTGCTTCCTCTCGGCTCTTACGCAACGTACCACTCGGGAGTGCCGACAACGGGCCCCACGACGGAAACAGATACCGGTCCACGTCCCGACAGGGTAGGTAGCTGCATGCGGCTCTTCCATGGCGTTCCCCAAGACCCCGTGGGGTTTATCTTCAAGATAATTGTGACCTTGTGATATCATCTCCGCACCGGGTCCACGCCCGGTGGCTGTAGGGGGTCGGTTATCTGCCATCGCCGGTCGGGGGCTCCACCCGGGGGTCGGCAGGGCCCCCGACATGGCAACCCTCTGATGACGAGCAATGGGAGAAAGAGGGGAGCATAAGAGACTCGATTCGCAGCCTCAGTTGGCGTTAAATCTCTAGGTTTCTATACAGAATCATCTCCAAAGCTTCTCTGAGGAACCCGTCACATCAAACAATGGCCTCTGTTCGAGCTCTGGCGTTCAAGGGACGCATGAACCCTCTTGGTCGAGGACTCCGCACCGCTGCCCCCAGCATTGCCATTCAGACGCGTTCAAAAACAACTGTACCTTTCAGGTTGCCCGCCGCCCGCAATGAGCCCAACGTAAGTTAACATTCCCGGTCTCGACTTCTTACAAGTGTTTGACATTTTCGAAGCCTACCTACGTGAGGGGCTCACCAGAGCGCGCCAGGGTCGAGGAGGCTCTCAAGAAGCTACGGTCTCAGCTCCCCCTCAAGAGCGAGCTCTGGTTCAACGGCGCTTGTCAAAATATCGCCAAGAGTGAAGACCAAGTCCTCCCCGCTGAGCACGCCACCACCTTCACCAACTACCCCCTCGCGACCAAGGAGCAGGTTTCCGAGGCCATCGAGACCGCCCTCAAGGCCAAGAAGTCATGGGAGGACACTCCCTTCGTGGACCGCGTGGCCATCTTCCAGCGCGCTGCCGAGCTGGTCACCACCAAGTACCGCTATGACCTTATCGCCGCCACGATGCTCGGCCAGGGCAAGAATGTGTGGCAGGCCGAGATTGACGCCGCCGCTGAGCTGGCTGACTTCTTCCGCCTCAACTGCAACTACGCTGCCGATGTCCTCGAGAAGCAGCCTGAGCGTGGCAGTGACGCCATGTGGAGCCGAGTTGACTACCGTCCTCTCGAGGGCTTCGTTTACGCTGTGTCGCCATTCAACTTCACCGCCCTCGGTGGTGCCTTGATCTCTGGTCCAGCTCTGCTTGGCAACGTTGTTGTCTGGAAGCCTTCCCAGTACAACATATATCCCAGTACTCTCATTTACAACATTCTCTTGGAGGCTGGTCTTCCACCCAACGTCATCCAGTTCGTCCCTGGTGATGCCCAACAAGTCACTGATGTCGTTCTCGACCACCCCGAGTTTGCTGGTATCAACTTCATCGGTTCCTCCGATGTTTTCCGCTCAATCTGCGGCCGGATCGGCCAAGGTATTGCTGAGAAGAAGTATCGCGATTTCCCTCGAATGGTTGGCGAGACGAGCGGCAAGAACTTCCACCTCGTTCACCCGTCAGCCGACATCGACAACGTCGTCAGCCACACTATCCGCGGCTCTTTCGAGTACCAGGGACAGAAGTGCTCAGCCACTTCCCGAATCTACGTGCCCGAGTCCCGCGCCGACGAGTTCTTCACTGGTCTCAAGTCCAGCATGGAGAAGATTACCATCGGCAACCCCGACAAGGACTTTGAGGCTTTCATGGGCCCCGTCATCCACAAACACTCCTTCAACAAGATCAAGTCCATCATTGACGAGAGCAACAAGGACCCTGCTGTCAAGGTCATCGCTGGCGGCAAGTATGACGGCTCCACCGGCTACTACGTTGAGCCCACCGTCTATCAGGTCGACACCCCTGATCACAAGCTCTTCAACCAGGAGATTTTCGGTCCCGTTCTCGCTGTCCACGTTTATCCCGATAACCAGTGGAAGAGCGTCCTCCAGAGCATTGACACAAACGGTGGCGGCCTAGCCCTCACCGGAGCTGTCTTTGCAAACAACCGAGCTGCTCTCCGCGAGGCTGAGGACACTCTTCGATATTCCGCCGGAAACTTCTACCTTAGTAAGTCACAATCTGATGATACCATTGTAAATTTCAGTTACTAACTCTTTGCTCCCCCAGACTGCAAGACCACTGCTGCTCTTATTGGACAGCAGTCTTTTGGTGGTGCCCGAAGCTCAGGTACCTGTGACCGTGCCGGCAGCGCTGACTCGATCCGACGCTGGACCGCTCCCCGACTCATCAAGGAGGAGTACTTTGAGCAGAAGGAGTTTCTGTACCCCAGCAACAAATAGACTTGAAGCATGGTAGCATCTAGAGGGTTGTAAAAACGGTTCATATTTAGTGTTCATTGCATTAAAAGCGTCAAATAAAATTACTTTAATTCTAAAAAGATCATTATTGAGGCTGCTGACAATTTTGCCTTTACTGTAATGAACCAGCCCTCTATCCTTTTTAAGCAACCACGGCTTAGTGATCACTCGACGTTGATAGCGAATGCGAAAAGTTGAGCCAGCCACCGGCACATATCGTCCCAACTTTGATGCATGCAGTACTTTCATGCACCATCATTTTGCTTCTGCATTCCCACGTCTCTGCAGGAAAGTTCTTAACGAAACCATGGCGAATTGCACATAGCGTAATCGAATGTTACTCTCAATGTAGTTGCCACTTTTGCTGGCATTCCCAGACTAGAATGAGACGACCTGCGAGACTCATAAGAAGGTCCATAATGTTGATTATCATTCGGTGTAGCATCAGTATAGATGACTGAAATGATAATACATTATTAAAATGCAGGGTTTTATCTTAGTTGGCCTAACTATAGAGGCCTCCATAGTAATTGCTTCGAATATTTCACGACAGCTAGCGTGCCCAGAAAGTCCAGCTTAGGAAACACACGAACAGGCCTTCCAACCATATACAGCATGCAACGCGTATCTCTAGCCCCGCACTCCTCTTGACAGGTGCGGCTGCGCTAGCCTACGCAACTTCTCTTTATCATTTGCCCCAGTTTGACTGCAGGTCGGTGGATGCAGTAGCTCGTCATCACGGCACTTGTTGTGGTTGATGAGACACAGTAAGGCACTTGATGTAGGACTGCGAAGTGGCGACTTTGATAACTACCGCACTACTCCATGTGCATATCGTCAAATCGCTCGAGTTCGGCAGTTATGGTACTTCGTTCGCCTCATGCCCGGGACGTCTTCCGGGCACTATCAAACTAGGGTCGGGAAATCAACCGCTAGCCTTCGATATCTCCCCCACCCAACAACTGTTCTGTTTCACCTTATCTGGGGTATCAACCAGCCGGCTCGGGGTAAAGATGCACGGACCTGTTTGATACGGAGCGGCCGTTCGCTGTTGCTGGCGCCGGTCGACTTTTGAAGCTTGTGACGATCATGCACCGCTAGATTGTTGTGGATGTGTCGAATACGATAGCAAAATGCGTCGGTTCACCTCTTGTCTTCTTCATGGTGCTGCTAATCGATGAATTGATATTGCACATGGAGTGAGGACGGTTTGTTTTGATGTGTAGCTAGATTATATTATTTTTTGACCTAGCACCGAAGCGATCATTGTTCTCAGTAGTAGCTTCTTCAAGCTTTCAAATACTAGTAGACAAGGGTGAAAGATTTGAGCCTAGTTGTGCTTTCTGATTACAGGTAATTTATGGCCTTCACTCGTCGCAATGTTGATTTCCATTTGTCAAGCGACTACCCTACAGCTGCTTGCGACACCACGAATTGTCTCACTGATCTCGGAAGAGATGGTATTAGAGACAAAGGCCGAAATTCAAAATATTCAGGGCTTTTAAATCACCTGAGCCGCTATATTCCGACGCCTATCTGCTAGAGACAGGTAAGCATCTGAATTACGCTGATTCAGGTCCTCTACGGCCTTACAGTGTCAAGTTAAGAGGTCACACCCAGCCTTGGGATATTATTAGACAGTATGATGGCAATTCGGCCTCCGAAACGGTCTGTAATTAGTCGTGGTTGGAATTCTTTCAAGTTTTCCCTAGGACTTCGAGAACAACTCCACGCATGACTCTAAGAAGCCCGTTCAGACATGAAGATCGGGAATGCTCTCCGAAGCGTCACGCAGCTTGATTGGACGAGAAGCCTCAACCGCCGCTTTCTGTGGACCGGGATCCCTTCCGGTGGCCGGGTCGCATCCCGGTCCCGACTGTGAAGAGGGGAACAACCAGTTCGGAGCGACTTCGCGATGGAGAAACCCACTCTCAAAGAGGAGTTGGTGTGCATGCAGTTTGACTTGGCCATGATAATAAAACATGAGTTTAAGTTATTAACACAAGACGTACCCGCATTTCATTCATCACAATATACCAACACATCTGTCGCTTCTTTCGTCACTTACAGTGAGCGCAGCAGCACCTCCCAACCTCGCCTATATCACAGTCAAAGCGCAAACAGCAGTTCATCGCGATGGGCCCTCAAATTCCATCATCATCCGCGCTCCCCCACGTCCCGTCTCCAGGCGTGTGGTGTCCGGCCGTGACCTTTTTCAACCATGCCACCGACGAGCCAGACTACGATGCTCAGGCCAAGTACTACGCCCACCTGGCAAACTCGGGCCTGAATGGCCTCATTGTCATGGGTTCCAACGCCGAGGCCTTCCTGCTCACGCGAGAGGAACGATACGAGCTCATTGCGCTCGCCCGCCAGACCATCCCTGCCAACTTTCCCCTCATGGCGGGCGTGGGAGCCCATTCTACCAAGCAGACGCTGGAGCTAGCTCGGGACGCCGCCAAGGCTGGTGCAAACTATCTTCTTGTGCTGCCCCCTGCGTACTTTGGCAAGGCGACTTCCATGGACGTGGTGAAGCGCTTCTTCGCCGAGGTCGCTCTCAAGTCACCGCTCCCTGTGATCATCTACAACTTCCCCGGCGTGTGTAACGGCGTTGATATCGACTCCGACTCCATCGTCGCCATGTACAACGAGAGCAAGGCGTCGCACCCCAGCGGCAAGTCCAACATTGTGGGCGTCAAGCTCACATGCGGTTCCGTGGGCAAGATCACCCGTCTTGCGGCTGTCCTCTCGCCCGAAGAATTCTCCACATACGGTGGCCAGTCCGATTTCCTCATCGGCGGTCTGGCAGCCGGCAGCGTTGGCTGTGTCGCTGCTTTCGCCAACGTTTTCCCTACCCTCACATCAAGGATCTACTCTCTGTACAAGCAGGGCAAGTTTGACGAGGCCCTGAAGCTGCAGCAGATTGCTGCGCTGGCTGAGAGCCCCTGCAAGGCCGGTGTTGCTTCCACCAAGTTTGCCGTTGCTACATACTCGGCCAAGCTGGCAGGCATCGAGCGTGCCGAGGAGAAGCTGGCGCCTCGCCACCCCTATGGCCCTGTGGGAGAGGCAGTGAAACAGAGCGTCAGAACAGTGATGAAACAAGCGGGCGTAAGGGAAGAAGATTTGCTTAAGACATGGACAGACCGACCAAAGGGCGGTTTGAACTGAGCATGGAGTTTGATAGCATATATGGGCGCTGAAGAGAAGTCTGAAAGCCATTTCTGTCCTGAAGTTGTCGAGTAAACCGTGCAATAGATTAAATGATAGTTTACTTGCAAATAATAAACCAGCCCAACCTGGACTAATGAACTAATGAATGACATGAGTAAGAGCCTGTTCAGTGAGACAATACTTGACGAAATGCAACTTGGTCGCAACAGCACATTCACAGCCCGCTCTCAACCTATGTGGCCAAGGTAGTCAACCCGTTAGACTGCTCCGTCTACCGCACGGTGCCCTGACTTATGCGAGGCACCCTCTCTCCGCATTCCAGCACCGCTATCAAAAAGCTGGGGTCAAGTCATCTCCACTCCGTACGGTAGTTATCAGCAGAAGCTCTGGGTCACCTCTGGCTAGGACCGAACACCGCCCCCGATAAGGAACCGCCGACGTCTGTCCTGCTCCCTACCCCGCATTGGTTAGTGCTCATGCGAGGCCGCAACCAACTTTTCCCTCCGTGACAATCTCGTGACTCCCCAAAGCCTAGCGATAGAGGGAGGTCCGAGTCCAGAGGGCTACGGCTGTCATTTCTCCCCCGAACCCTCCGAACTTTCTTCTCTCTCCCGAAGAACAACAGTCACTCATTGAGAATTGAACTATGTCGCCGAGTTCTACTCACAAAAGAAGACCTTCTGGAACTGGAGACTCAGCAAACCCCCGCGGGCGGGTGTCCAAGAGATCCGATAACGCGTTCGTGTTCCCCCTCCCCTCCCCAAAAAAGTCTAAACCCTGTCGCTCCCCCTCATGCACACCTCGACATAAGAAAAACTGACATCAAAGAATCCCAGTTGTGCACGCTGCCGCAAGCAGAAAATCAAGTGTTCGGGTTCGCATCCTTGCGAAGCATGCAAGAAGCGCAAATTATTATGCGAATTTGACCAGCGCGACCAAAAGATTCTTGTTACAAGAGGGTGAGTAAAGCAAACGTTCTGCTGATTATTTCTTATTTCCCTAGAATGACGTGTTGATTGTCTCATCTAGCTATATTCTGGACTTGCAGCAGCAGGTCGCGAACCAGAACCAGAGGCGAGCTGCTGCTAACGAGTATGTTACGCCTGGCTCGCTTGATACCCATATCGACGCTCTTCGAGGGCCAGATGAAGGTATGAAGCCTGATATCTTCTTGTTCTCGTTGCAATCGCTCACATCCCAGCAGTCGACCATGATCCGTCATCTCCAGCAGGGAATATCTCTGCTGCCCTCTCCTCGACTGACGATGCCTTATCGGGAAATCAGAGCTCTGGCAGCAGAAGTGGGCTGGATCCGGTGGCCTCGGCTCTCACAAACCCCTTAGCCACGGGGCAGTCCACGTTTATGACTTCAGCAGAGGGCAGAGAATGTGGGTATGCTTTGTTCATTCGAAAGAACACACCGCTGATAGCCATTAGTCTACCTCGGAACATCCTCAAATTGGTCCTTCAGCCGTCGGGTGCTCAGTCTCACACACGAGTACATCCACCAGAGTCCCATCGCAACAAACACGCTTCTGTTCGATGGATCAGCTTACGACCTGGGATGGGAAGGGTCCCGGATTACCCCATGTCCTGATCCGCCGATCATGCCCAGCCTTGACCATGCCGTCTTCTTGATTAACACTGCCAAATTTCACTGCAGCCAGGTATTCCACCTCTTTGATGAGGACACCTTCATGCAGTATCTGCATGAGTTCTACGCCGACCCAACTTCGCACATCGCGACAGCAGATCTTCGCTACATCCACCTCCTACTAATCTTGGCCTTTGGCAAGGCCTTTGCCGAGAACAACAACTACCAGGCAAAACGGCCGCCTGGTGCTGATTACTTTGTGACAGCTCTCCGGCTGTTGCCCAGTATCCATGTCCTCGTCTACGAACCGCTCTTGTCAACGGAAATCCTGTGCTGTATCGCCTTATACTTCCAATGCTTAGATTACCGGCACTCTTCGCATTGTTTTGTAAGCCAACAAGGCCTGACTTGAAGGCAACTATGCTAACTGAGGAGCAGATTGGCCAGGCCATGAGAGTAGCACTTGGACAAGGGATGCATACAGACATGCCTCGCGATCACCTTGGAGAGCATATCGTTGAGCGATGCCGCAGAATTTGGTGGACTGTTTACGTTCTCGACCGTGAAATGACCTCTCTGATGGGCCTGCCCCAGTCCATTAACGATGACGATGTTCATCCCCAGCTACCGCACTTCAACGGCTCGACGACTCGAGTCACAGCCCTTAACATGCAAATCCGCCTTTGCCGCACCATCGCTTCAATTACAAGAGGTGTCTACGGGGCCAATGGGCGGCTCAATAAGAAGTTTCTGCTCAGCACTAAGAAGGTTCTCGAAAATATTGCTGGAGTCGCCGATGAGCTTCAACAAACGTTCCCTCTAGGTGTTGATAAGGCGATCAACGGGGTTTCGCGGACCTCGGGGTATCTGCATCTCTTATATCACCAGGTACCCTCATTTTCCCAAACAGCCTCGTTTCAGGGCATTGACAGTCTGCTAATTACAATATGTAGTGCATCGTTCTCGCAACACGACCTTTGCTACTTTGTTTCCTAAAGGTCCGCTTCGAAACCCCGGACGCGATTCTAGAAGCCCTCAACTCATCACAAACTGTATGGAATCTGATCAAGATGTGTATCGACTCATCCTACCAAATGATCAACATTCTTGGCTGTTTGCAAAGTCAAGGTCTGCTTGGTAATTCAACACTGAAGACCATTCTCGCATACCGGTAGCATGCTGACTCTCCTGGTTACAAAAGAAGCCTTTCTCCCCTTCGATCTTGATTCGCTCTTTGTGTCAAGCTTAAACCTGCTCATCGCGCCTGCTCTCGACCCCCGGTTTCTGGAACACGAGACTTCGTTTCGGCAAAAGTCCTATGCTATCCTCAATGAGATGGTCGGCAAAGGAAATCTCATCGCCGTGTTTCGGCGATCAGAACTGGAGCAGCTGGACGATATGCTCAGCCAGTTGCCGCGAGCAGAAACCGGACAGACCCCTCGCCCAGCAAATCTCGACGGACAGCTCATCGGAGATACCTCGATTGGGGGGCCAGACGGCTCAACGTCAGATATGAATGATCCAAACGATGATAATGAGACGATGGCCTCCATCCTTCCGAGTATGGATGACTTTGGCATGGATGCGTGGTTTACTACTGCGCAGATGATTGACATGGCAAACTCGATTGCTAATAGTGATACGGAGTGGGTGTCACATACAATGATGGAGCATGATATCTGGTAGCGCGGTTTTGATCAAAGCTTTGTAAAAGGAAAACTTGTATTGTGATTGGCCGTAGTTTGCGAGTCACTGGCAATTGGTGGGCTTGGATTCAAGGTCTTCCCCGTACTCTTGCGGTTATTATGGTTAAATGATAACGTATTCTTGTATAATGAGCCTTCACCATCTAGGTGATTTCCACTGTCTCATCTACCCCCGTCACTTCTGAACGAGCAAGCAACTTTCATTGAGAGCTGGCCTAATAAGATCGTGATGACAGGTGGTATTGATCCCGGGTAGCTCGGAACAGGCAATGTCATTGGTCCTCTCCGAAGCTTCGGTAGAAGGACAGAACTTGGTTAGAGGGCAGCTCCATTGAAGAACCCTGAGCCAAGGATTGGCAATTCCGCAAGTAGAAGAAGTTGCTTTGATCGTTGATTCCTGAATTCGATAGCAGGTTCTGAAGTGGTCGAACCCGGTTTCCCGAACTACGCCGATCAGACGACAATGAGATCCACTGAGCTTAGCGAGGCCAAGGTCTACAGCATGGCTATGCATGGATGTCAACCCATATCCCCATATTTATCTCTGATGACGCCCGAACCATTTCCGTCCTGGTCCATGGTACGTGGGGAGTTCTTTCGGAGAGAGACAAGTCAGAACTCCAAATTTTGATGACACAGATTGATCTACAGCGGACCAGGGCGTTGCGCTGCTTTCGAGCTACGTCTCAAGACTTTTCAATGATTTCGGACTTTCTGTAACCAGGGATGGCGCCATTTAGGTTTATTCTTGATTTGAATGCTGGGGGGTGTTGACCAGTGCAAGCACTCATCCTATTCTGTATTGAAGTGTCACTTATTGACTTTTACAGTGCTCTCGATCCAGGTTTTTCTTTTTGTACTTTCCTTCTCCAGTAAATACATCAACTTTGGATCTGGTAGTCGTGAAGTGACGTAAATAAAACTCCCCGAGATGCGGAATGGGCCCTTTCGACCCTCACCAGGAGTTGGTCCTCTCAGACAGCCGCAATGGCAGCATTCTGGAGATAGCATGGCTTCCAATCATCGGGCGCTCTTCATGCAGCAGTATTGAAGTTGGCGAAAGGATGCGTTCGCTGATGCAAATGATAATTAGATATCAAGACATCACACTATTGAATGGTGGCTTTGGCGGCAATAGAGGGAGTAACGACAGACCAGGTCAAAATTCCCATGACCCCGATGGTATCATAGATATCACTAGGTGCCGTGATCAAAATGCAGCAGCAGACATGGTAACAAGTTCTGACATGCACAGACTTTTTGGTGGATCGGCTCCGCCGTTCATTATGGCAAAGTGATCTTGGACTTGATGGATCGGCTCCGACAATGATACCAAGATCCGCACCATTTGCCCAACGAGTGCTTGAAATACCATCCCCGCACTCGGGACTTGATTCTGGCAAGGATCTCATGTGCTTTGACTAGCTAACATCAAATGGGAATTGAGCATCTTTCGTGATCATCGTTGGACTAATAATGCACCCCGCACTCATGCTCGGTCGACCGGGCACATTGAGACGCAGCATGTAGCAAGCAGGAGTAGAGAGGGCAAGCAGTGCAGGGATAGTTGATCGCGATACAGGACCAACTCCTTCAGTTTTACGCGATATTGCAGCGGGGACTCGGTGCCATGTGCCCTCGTAATACTTGTGGGTCGATGCGCTGACGTAGGGAGTGGGATGATGTTGAAACTCTGCGAGTGCGACCTATATATAAGGAGAGCAGCGGAGCCGACTTTTCTCACCCAGACTAGCAATCACTCAACTATCACCACTCATAATGTCTAGAGTATCAACACGTACATTTTCAAAGCTTCTAGCTACCAACCTTCGTGCATCTGCACCGAAGAATATACGAGGCTCATTCTACAGCACAATGCGCGCGGCGAGGTACTACGGCAAGGAGGATATCCGCGTCGAGCAAGTTCCTCAGCCCACGGTCGGCGCAGGCCAAATCAAGGTGAGCGGGTGAACCGACGAGAGAGTGACAAGCTCTTCAGCTGTTGAACAAGACTTGCTTCAGGTTGCGCCCGCATTCGTCGGGATCTGCGGAACTGATCTCCACGAGTACCTCGGAGGCCCAAACTTCTGCCCCACAACACCCCATCCCGTCACCGGCGAGTCCATCCCCGTCACGCTGGGCCACGAGTTCTCCGGCATCATCAGTGAGGTCGGTCCGGGTGTCAAGGGCTTTGAGATCGGCCAAGCATGCGCTGTGCAACCGACCATCTTCTGCGGACACTGCGCGGCTTGTCATACGCACGCTGAGAATGTCTGCCATACTGGCGGGTTCGTCGGACTCAGCGGAGGCGGCGGTGGCCTCAGCGACGCTGTCTGCGTAAACAGTACACATGTCTTCCCGTTGCCCCATAACCTATCGCTCGAGATCGGAGCCCTCGTCGAGCCACTTTCCGTCTCGTGGCACGCAATGTCTGCAGCGCCGGAGATCAACCCGGATTCGAGGGTGTTGATCATTGGCGGAGGCCCGATCGGTCTCGCCATGATTTTATGTCTCA
This sequence comes from Fusarium devonianum, assembly GCA_017140155.1. Lineage (NCBI taxonomy): Eukaryota > Fungi > Ascomycota > Sordariomycetes > Hypocreales > Nectriaceae > Fusarium > Fusarium devonianum. The sequence continues at coordinate 30,440 of JADBHU010000181.1, read as the reverse complement.
AGGCCAAGGGTGTGAAGGAGATCGTTGTTTCCGAGGTTGCCGCATCGCGACAAAGGTTCGCCAAGCAGTTTGGCGCGTCGCATGTGGTGAACCCAATCAAGGAGAACGTTAAAGAGATCGTTCTAGGACTGAGCGAGGGCAGAGGCGCAGATGTTGTGTTTGACTGCGCAGGAGTTCCCGCCAGGTAATTGTTCTCTATCTGAACGACCTTCATCCAATTCTAACAGGTTGACAGCATCAAGAGCGCATGTGAAGCGGTCAAGACCAAGGGCACTGTGGTCAACGTCGCCATTTGGGAAAAGGAAATTCCATTTAACCCCAACTGGATCACATGGAAGGAATCCGCATACAAGTCCGTCCTAGGTTACAGCCCAGAAGACTTCCAGGCCGTGATAGATAATCTTGGCACCGGTAAGTGACGAGTCAAGGCCCCTTCAACGTTTCACGGGCTGTTGCTGACGACTTTTCAAGGCGCAATTGAACCTAGCCAGATGATCACCAGAAAGATCAAGCTCGAGAACATCGTCGAGGATGGCATCAAGGCGCTCATCCATGACAAGGACAACCAGGTCAAGGTTCTCGTGGACATTCACGATAAATAAGAGAGTGCCACACATAAGCCATAGCAATGGCTCTGTTAATCTAGTGATAGGTAATATTGTTTCATAGCGTGAATGAGTATTTTATATCATCTTCAAAACACGTTGTACTCAAATTCTGAGGGTGTGAACAATTCGCAGCTTTTATTGGCATTCAAAAATTAACTGAAAATTATTCCATTGCCTGTCCCTCATTTCACTCTAACTTTGCTTTTCATTGGGATAGTAAGCCAGTCCCCGAAGTCTGCGACAATCCTTGGTGCTGCACCGTATCCTTTCAATCGCATCCTTGATCAGATAAATAACAAGGAACGTCATTTTTTAATTGGTGCCAGGCACCCTTGTGCTGCTCTCTTCTTTCCAGGAGGATTCCCCCGTAATATTAATATACTTCGCTAATCTGTCTTTCAAATAGCCCCGAAGAAAGTATATCAGCCAGAGGCTTACATAGATTCTGCTCTGCGATTTATGTTTTATCCTCATTGGGGCATCTTGGGCGAACTTGACATTGACCAGCCAGTCACTGAGGCCAAGAACTCCCCAACGGAAGCATATCATGGACACAGAGACAAGACATCCAGTTACGTTACCCCTTGCAAAGTCTCACCCTCCTTATCGTCTTCAGAAAGGCACCTGGTTCGTGGGCTGGTATGACAGGCATGGCTGTGCTACGCAATACCACACCATCAGCTTGGCTCGTTATCTCTTGGCTGATCAGTTCTCCAACCAGAAACCCTAACCATCGCCTAGCACAGATAACACCGCGACGCCACCACCCCTGAATTAAGCTTATCTTCAGCCCAAAGCCTTATCTCGGGTGACAGGTCCAGAAACGGCGAAGGTATCCTGTCGGGCTGAAACGCCAAGGTGAAGCTGAACCAACATTGTGATCGACGTTTTCACAGATTAAATAGATTTGTGGTTCCTCTTCGGGGAAGGGGGAAATAAATTCAGTGTAGCTTTCGCAAAGGAGTTCTTCTACCAACCTGCAATGGCTGACTCGTCCATCACTCCAGTCAAAGACTGGCCAGACTACAATGTCGACCCAACGGGCGGCGACCCCGTTACCCACGATCTCAATGCACCGTATGACAAGGTATGTGCAGTTAAAGGCAGCTGAAACGCAAAGACAGCACTAAAAAAGACCTCGCTTGTTAGGGAGACCTGTGCTGGATGTTAGTCTGCACAATTCTCTGTTGGCAAATCACACCAGCCATTGGCTTCCTTTACTCGGGAATGCATCGCCGAAAAGCGGCCTTGACCATGGTCTTGCAGTCGCTATTCTGCGCGTGCGCATGCGGAATACAGTACTGGATCTACGGGTACTCGCTCTATCAATCCCGGACCACGAATCCTATCTGGGGTGATCTGTCCCTCGCGGCCTTTCACAATGTTCTGGCGCAGCCGTCGATCGCCAACTCCGATATTCCGGAGATTGTTTGTACGTTCCGCAAATTGCTACCTTCGTGGACACACTGACAATTACCTTGCAAAGACGCCGCGTTTGGATTCACTTTTGTTTCTGCGACAGCCATGATCTTGGCTGGAGCTATGCTAGAGCGTGGACGACTTTGGCCGAGCATGGTCTTCCTCCTCTGTTGGACCACATTTGTATACTACATGTGAGTTACTTTTCCTATGCAAGATGTGGTGTGGATATTGATGGTTCAGCCTCGCGTACTGGGAGTGGAATCCGAGCGGATGGCTTTACAAACTAGGGCTCTACGATTTCGCCGGCTCCGGGCCTGTTCATATCGCCAGCGGCTTTGGTGCCCTGGCATGGTCCATGATGCTTGGTCCGCGTATCACAGATACGACAACTACCGATCGCAAACAAGCAGTTCACTACAAGCCTCACAACCCCCTGCTAATGTGCATCGGGACCATATTCATCTGGTTTGGCTGGTTCGCTTTCAACGGTGCCAGCACAGCTAACCTGAGTCTGCGGTCTGTCTATGTTGTTGTCAATACCAACCTTGCAGCTTGTGGTGGCGGCATTGGCTGGGTACTTCTGGATTACCTCTACACACGCAAGTTCAGTCTGGTTGGCTTTTGCTCTGGCATTATTGCTGGTCTTGTAGGGATTACACCAGCAGCCGGCTTTGGTACGTCACACCCTTTATTATCAGGCACCTTCTCGTGCTAATTGAGATGATCCGGCACAGTTCCCGTCTATGTAGCTGCGCTTGTTGGCCTTCTTACGACCACTTGTTCTTTCTACACTGTCAAGTACAAGTACCTGCTCTCAATTGACGACGGTCTCGATATCTTCGCCATCCACGGCATCGGTGGCTTTGTCGGAGACCTTCTTACTGGACTCTTCGCGGCACAATTCGTACCCGCCCTCGACGGTGTCTCAGGAGATTCATACACAGGCGGTTGGTGGAATCAGAACTACCGACAACTTGGACTGCAGCTTGCTGGTGCGACCACCTGCGCAGCCTGGTCATTTTGCGTCTCTTGTATTCTGCTTTTTATCATCAATAAGATCCCTGGCCTCCACATCCGAGCCAGCGAGGAGCACGAGCTTCGCGGACTCGACTTCAAGTATCTTAGCGATGTGGATGTGGAGGATCAGTACATGAACGGCGGGCATACCCCGATGATTGAGGGCGTGTCACAAAGTTCGAGTACGCCGCAGGGGGTAGTTGAGGAGGGACAGGATGAGAAGAGAGACTGAACGTGCTAGCCTGCCCATATTAATATTAATAGTCTGGTTTCAAGTTTCTGGACTCGATTCCCCAGATCCTACGAGACTATCCTTCTTAGAATTAGCTTTTGCTTGAGTCTTTGAAATGATACAGTTCAAGACCCGAGACAAAGTTCTGCACACCGATGCTACTATGTTCATTCTACGCTATCGCGTTGCGACACAAAGAATGCCGCGCTTGACTTCCAGGTGTTTGACGGAAGTCTGCGTCAAAGCTTCTACGAAAAGAGTCAACCACTCCCTAGAGCACATTTAACCGGATGTAAGGACAAGTCTGGAATGCACCATTGAGATTGGCAAGTTGCACCGTGATACACAGTGGGGTTGATACCTCTATTATCAAACTGCCGTATTGACAACAGTTCTTTAAGAAGCTATGACATCCGGTAGCTCCCTAGAAGTATCTCAAAAAGAACAGAAAAAACCCCGGACGCGCCATTCAGTTGGCATACACATTTCTGCGTCTTCTGCGCGTGCAACCCGAAGGGCGCCTGGGCTGTTGTTCGGCGCTGGTCTGAACGGGGCCAGAAGTAGACTCAGTGCTCGTCCCAGGAGCAACAAAAGCTTCAGAATCCTTTGCAGCCGTCTCAAAAGTAGCGACAGGTAAGAAAAGTGGTTGCTCAGCTACACCAGAGCTCTCAACGCTGGTAAACAGGGGAGCCGCGATCTCGGTAGGGGTCGAACTCCCCTCAGAAGGAGGAGCCCCTGGCGTTGCCGCATCGTCAGTCACAACCTGAGACTTTCGCGCAGACCCGTCCTTTCTAGGGCTGATGGCAGCTACACCAGGGAAGTATGAAGCTCGGATGGTGGGGATAGCGATCGACGCGCTGAGGCCGAGGCCGGCGGTCAACTCATCGTCCATGGTCTGAGTGTTGTATCCACTGGCTGCGCTTACAGTCTGGGTCGTAGTGAAGGCTCCGGCCGGGCTGCCTTCTTTCAAGCACGCTCCAGAGCCGTAGGCGTTATTGCACCAGTATTCAACGGTATCGCCAGACTCAGTCCACACGTTGAAGTCTTCCACCACCAGCTCGGTGCAGGGAACATTCGCGGGGCAGTTGAGCTTGATAGGTCCGCGCTGGCGACCGTTGGCATAGGTTCCGGACCATCCGGCAAATGACATGTTGGTGTAGAGAATGCCGTCTCCGGCGGTGGGCTTCATGGATGACCAGGTAGCGTCGAGATCAAGAGTGTAGGCGTTCGAGTGGCCGATGAAGTTGTTTAGGGCCACGTTTAACACGGTGCCGCTGCCTCCGTACGACTTGAACATAAACATTTGGTTTGAGTTGTGGGTATACACGTTCTTGTACTCGATATCGTGAATATCTTGGATCAATACATTAGCGGATACTAAAAAGCCAAAGGTCGTGAACTTACCGGTATCGGCAGCGAGCGAACCCATGGCGCAACCTCCCGATTTGTTGCAGAAAATGTTTTCAATCAGGAGATGGTCGGATGGGTTCTTGACTGTCACGCACTCATCCTTGTTGGACACTTCCACATCGTGAATCCAGATGTTGGAGCCCCAGACATCAATACCGTCCAAGCCTCCTCTGTCTCCACCATGAACCGCCATATTGTACACCTCGCCATCCGAGCACGTATCAATAGAAAAGTGGAAAGCGGGAGCTGTATTGGCGTTGAATTAGTAGGAGTAAGTAGTCGTGGTGGTTGGAGAGCTTACAATCTACCAAGGCAATGTCATGGACCGAAAACCCCTTGACATCGTAGAAGCGAAGGATACGGGGACCGTACTCGTTGTCTTTGCAGAGAGTCAGTTACCGCGATTAGACAGAGAGTGGGGGTTTGCGTACTCTTGTGGAACTCATAACCATATCCTTGAACAGCTCCCCTGGATGTGCTGCTGTACAGCTCAAAGTCCTCCATGTGCTGGAAGAATAGCATGTTGCCTTCATCAGTGCTATATTTCATATTAGCGATGCCACATATATCCGGCCGTGAAACTAACCCAATGCGATAAATGATGCCATCCAGACGGAAAGACATAGGACTTTTGGACGACAGCTTCACCCACGTGCCAAGTCCGTAGTCTCCCTCGGGGATGTAGACCTCTCCTCCACCAGAGCTGCAGTCATCCCAAGCCTTCTGAATAGCAGGGCCATTGTCGGTGCTTGCGTCAGCCGTGGCACCGTAATCAACGATGTTGCACGTCTTGATGGCCGCTTTGTCAGCTGGGCTCGTGGAGGGTCCAACCTTGCCGCTCAGCTGCGCAGCAGCTTGCACGGCAGAAGTAACGGCAATCAATGCCGAGATAAACGAGTGATGCATAGCCAGAAACGAAAGACACGTGAACGAGCGAGTGTAGTAGAATGAGAAGAAAACGAAATGAAATACGCAAAACATATCCATCACAAGCCGGAGTGGGAAAGTCATATTTAAACGAGTCGCCGGCGTCACAATCCATGAAGGCTAAGAGAAGCTCCGTTACGGACAATACGAGGTCAACTTCCATATTGCTAGAAAATGAGCCGACAACCCAGGACTCTCCGGAGATGAGATCAGTTTCAGTGCTAGCAAACGCGTTGCATGCATGGGTCAGATCTCCCTCCCATCCCTGGTCGCGGGATAAATGAAACACGCCACGTTTCGCCCATGGGCTGTTTCAATTGAGTTGGATAAACCCACCAATGGACATCGTATCCTTGATCCAGGTGTTTTGTGTAATTAGTTCGCTAGGAACAGTCGGCATCGACAGGATCAGTCACTAGGGGAGTCCCGATCTTGCCGCGACTCACAGGTCCCAGGCACTTCAAGCACACCTGGATGATAATTCTGACAGCCTATGATTTAACATATTACTAGGAGGGTTTTTGAAATGTGCGAAAAGGGATGCAAGTTCCGAATCACTCCAGTCTCTCAACATTATCCCAATGTCAACATCGTTGTCGCAATGACCTCCTCTGTTATTACGTACAAAGCATAAAGACTTGTTGTGGCTTTACGTTTCAGCTCAACAAATATTGAACTATTTTGTCAATAGTCTCAAGGTCTGCATACTTAGCCTCGGCACTTGGGCAAGGGGGCTACCACTGAAAGATCTAGCCAGTTGACCATGCATTGCGGCTTGCTTCAAAGGGTTGTCTCACAGCGCAGCGCATTTTGATTTGACTATTCGCTCGTCAGCAACTTTCGATGTCTGCATAAACACGTAAGCGGTGTTCACACAGAAACCAGCCACTCACGACTGTTCTACCATTATTCTAATCTGTCTTGAAAACGTTGGGGTTCCCCGCAGCATCGCCTCCTCAAGTGACGTAGCGAAAGGTCGCCGAGACAATGCCGATTGCCACGTTCCACGGAGCTCGAATAACATAGGCGGCCGTTATGTCAGACGGCTACTACACAGCAACTCCAACCGGGCTTACAATGCAACTGCATCATTCTCACTGCCACATTTTTCCTGCTTGTGACCATCCTGTGAAGCTCCTTCAGCTTGGAGGCAGCGTTTCCCAATTGACGGCAGTTGGAATGCAGTTTTGCCCATCCTGACCACAACCCCTCATTTTCATCAATTGGGCTTCAGGTCTAGACTCTCGATGTTCCAACTTGAGCGGCTATTGTGTCTAGTCGCATGTGTTTATGGGCTTTAAGGTGACGGGCGTTTGAGTGGCTGGCTGGAGCTAGGCTTGATGGTGGTAAGCGCCCGTGAGCGTACAGCAATTGGCTTACATGGCTTGGACCTAGACTTTCAGCTGGAGTCAGCCCGCATAGTGATCATCCATCAGCCGCTATAGCTGTCTTTCTACTGGTGCTTTGGGTCCTCCATGTTTATCCATCTCTTGATTGTCTGGATACGGTGCGTCCAAGATTCGAAAAGGCCTACTGAGTGAGGAACGTACTCTGACAGAATACAAAAGATGAGCGCAAAAGGTATAAATTCTCCAGCTTTGTCTCCCATTTCACACCCGCTTTCGATCCTTCATCTCGCAACCTTCGATCTTACTATAATTTAGTGATCTACTCTTCCCACCTATCATAATGACTATCACCACCGCTTCCCTTCCTCTTCTACCATCTAATCTACCAGCGGTTTCAAAGCCAGAGTCAATCCTCAAGCAGCCCTCGCTCGATGAGCGTAAGAAAGATGCTGCTATCAACATTCAAGATGTTCCCTTTGCCGACATTGATCCTGGCGTTTTCAACAGCGAGCTCGTAAGGCTCAAGATTTACGCCAAGCCCATCGCCAACAACTTGGCAAAGAAGCCCGAGCTGGGCGATGGCAACATTGAAGAGGGTACGTACGCCGGTACCCAAGCTGCTCTCACACATGCATACAGTCGCATCGAGCGGAGGTAAGTCCTTTCACCCGAACAGTCTTTCAAGCATCGCTCACAATTTCCAGTTACGAGTCCTACTTTGATGTTTTGCAAGTAGAACCGACTCTGCCGCGATACGTGGATCTGTCTCAGAAGAAAGAGATCTACAAGTACTCTTCCTATCCCAAGAACCCCGATGGAAGCACTGCACAATACCCTCCCCACCTGCAAACCATTCCAACTGCAGACCAAGTCTCTGAACTTAAGATCTTCAATGCGCTTGGCCTGGTGGAGACTGGCTTGATGATCAAGCAGATCATTCCGGATACCTTTGCCGGCAAGACAGCGAGATGGCTTCTGAGTATCAAGAATGGAAGCGTCGATGATGCCGCGGGACAAGGCGCGCACATTGATGACTACGTCGAGTACAACAGGAAGCATCGCAAGTCCGGAACAGACATTGAGCAGGGTTCCAACATTGGTCTTCTGCCTGACTGGTTCAGTGATCGTCGCTTTGCCGAGCAGTCTTTTACCGGCACCAACCCTACGACCATTGAGAAGATATCCAAGGACCTCCTTGCCGAGTTCATCGACACTGCCAAGCGCGATGGCTGGGACTACTGGGCCAAGACACTTCCTCAGATTGACATCAACTCGCTTTTCGTCCAAGACACACGCTACTTCCGCAAGGCCTTTGGTGCCAAGCCGGATGAGGAGTTGAAGCACAAGGAGCCTGCTTCAGACGAAAACTGGGCTTGTGCGGCTGTGACACTTTTCCAACTCTTCGATGATGGCAAACTCCATCCGATTGCCATCGTGTGCGACTACAAAACCAGCATGAAGAACTCTGTCACAATCTTCAACCAGCGAAAGCAACCTTCGGACTCGACCGACAAGGAGAAGACTGATTACCCTTGGAGATACGCAAAGACCTGTGCCCAGGTCTCTGACTGGCTTCGCCACGAGGTGGCCGTGCATCTCACTCGCGCGCACATGATCGAGGAAGCGTTGATTGTTGCAACCCACCGCACCATCCCCATGAACCACGTTGTGTTCAAGCTGCTTCAGCCACACTGGTACAAGACGCTCTCTCTCAACGCTGCGGCCAGATCCACGCTTGTCCCCCAGGTCATCAAGGATCTTGTTGGCCTGAGCCCCGACTACTTGTACAAGTATGTCCGCTATGAGTTTGAGAACTTTGACTTTGTCAAGAACTACGTCCCCAACGACCTCAACAAGCGTGGGTTCCCCAACACCAACGAGGGTCTTGCGGATAAGAAGTACAAGAACTATGCCTACGCCAAGAACATGCTTGCGATGTGGAAGGCCATTCGCAAGTACGTTATGAGTATGCTTTTGACCTACTACGACAAGAAAACTGCCGACAAGATGGTCCAAGATGACAAGTACATCCAGGAATGGAGCAAGGAAGTCCAAACAAATGGCTGGATCAAGACCTTTCCCACGATTCAGACTTTGGACCAACTCTGTGATGCAATCACCATGTCGATCCACATCGCAGCTCCTTTCCATACCGCGGTCAACTACTTGCAGAACTTCTATCAGGCATTCGTGCTCGCAAAACCACCAGCTCTGTGCGATGCTCTCCCCAAGTCTCTCTCGGATCTCAAGGGTTACACGGAAAAGACCTTCCTGGACGCGTTGCCGGCCGGCCGTCAAAGGCAGTGGCTGCTTTCTGTGCAGCTTCCTTGGCTGCTGAGCTTCAAGGTGCCTGGCGACCGCAGTCTCATCAGCTTTGCGCAATCTCAGTGGCGAGCACACGGAGGGAACAGCCAAGCGGACCAAGAGGTTCGAAGCATCAGTGAGATGTTCTACCTTGATCTGAAGAAGCTTGAGGTGGAATTTCTCGTCACGAGCAAGGGTATGGATGAGGGTGCAATCCCCTACATGGTTCTGGATCCTGCAAACACGGCTGTTTCGATTCTGATTTAAGGGAAGATTGAATTATGTAACGGATGGGCCCGAAATTGCTACGGCTGTGAGGGTGATGTAGCTAGATTACTTTACAAGCTACTCGGGAACTATGTGTGTCACTCTAATATTGTTCCAAATCCATCAACAAGCAGACCTTGCTCAAGTTCATTCATGGAAATGTTATTGGTTAGATGCTAATATTATACTAAGCATGGAGTTCGAAGGGTATCTTCCCAAACGCCTTATCCCAGACTGAATCCAATGCCTTGAACCTATTACACGTTACCCGGCAATTCGTTCCAACCAATCCCGAATGTCAACCCAGTATCGCCTTGCTCTACCTCCCCCCAGCACCCAGTCCGCTTTCTTCTTTCGTACCTCCTCTAGGCTCCTAAGAGATGCGGCAGCTCGCTGTCCCTCAATATCCGTTTGGGAAAACCAGGTACCGTGTAATCCGTAGGGGACCCGCTGCGGGAGCCTAACCTTTGCCACGACAGTGCTCATTCTTTGCGCATCTAGTACCCAAAGTTCAGAAGCAGCAGATGGAGAACACTCGCCTGAAAGCATAAGCTGGGACTCGTCGAATACGTAAAAAAGAAGATATCCAGCATCTTCCTCTGCCGATGATGAACTGGGGACAAAACGCGGCTCTTGGGCATAGTGATTGGGCGGCAGGCGGAAGAGTTGGATGGGATCCATCTCCTTTACTTCCTCGAGAATCTCACTGACAGTTCGTTCGTCGACACATCCGGTTACGGCCGGGAGCTGCATCTTCCTACCTCTCTCTATGAGAGTCTTTGAGTCAATTTTCGCCAATACATCGATCTTGACGGCTCTTCCAAGAGCAGCTCCAAAACAGGAAGATGATGTACTGCAGCCGTATATGTAGCGAGCTTGTTGCATTTCGCGATCTTGTCGAACAGACGGAAACTCGAATGGTATGGCGGACAAAGCCCACTGGTGGGAGATCCGATTTTCTGCTTCTGTAGAAAGATCGAACTCGTAATAGTATAGACGGCACTGATCGCATTCATCCGGGGATTCGTTGGTTGAGAAGTAGTCGTGAGTCGGCGAAATTGCGTCAGGGGATTCGAGCAAAGGAGCTTTGTCGTAACAACAAGTGTCCCTGGTGTGCGGGACTTTAAACTTTTCCCATTCCCGGATCTGCTTTTTCATAGCATCCAATGACTTGGGAGGAGCGATATTCCCAGCGCTGTAAACTAGTGTGGCGGAAGTCATTCGACAAGCCAACAAGTTGACAGAGTGGCTTCCTTTGCCAGTATTAGTGTCCCATGCGTTCGCTGTATGGAAAATGCAGCACGAAGGGCTGGTAAACCAGCGAACTTGCGCTGGTTTCTCTCGGGGGAAGACCCCAAAACGTGAAGATTTCGATGCATCATATGACACGACTTCTTTATTCTTCGCGAGATTAAAAGGATCGAGAGCCAGCGGCAGGTCCATGATGATAGTGTAGGCGAGAGAAACTCCAAAGTCATGCATCATTCTCGCCCCGGACACCCCGGACACGGGTTGATTGATGAGTTTGGGGCGACGAATCCCGTGAGTCTTGCTGCTAGGAATGACCGAATAATGGACATAGGGCGGGAAAAATGTGTTGTGGTACAATAGCATCTCGCCCGTTATTGGATCGACCTTCGGGTGCCCCGTTGTCCATTCTTTCATGAAGCTCAGAAGCCCTTTGCCTCCAAATGGGGCATCTTTGATATCCAAAGCGGCTTCTCTCTCTTCTCCCTCTACTTGTATACCATTGTACCAGCCTACAGTATCCAAGGAGGGAAGTCGAATGCGCATAGGCGGGCCGCTCTCACAAGTGGCCAATGCCCTGCCATCGTGATACAGCACACTTGTGTTGGCGACGCTGATTCGTTTGATCGCCTGCTGTGATCCCGGAAGGTGTGAAAGAATTACAAGAAATATGGTTCGGAGGATGGATAGTGTGATCTGGAGCAGACTTGACAGGGGATTGACGAGGGTTGTGATACTCGGTAGCACAGGCGATAATACCGCGGTTGTCTTCTTCGACAAGTAAAGATCGGTTAGAATGTACTGATTGACGAACTCCGGTATGATTGTACCATCTTCGGGGGAGGTTGATCTGAAGGCGACTCCTGATAACATTCCATCGCCATCGAACCAGTGTGCGTCTCTGCCGAGGTCTTCGTGGCTGACTGGATTGCCTCCGTTGCGAACATACTGGCCTCCCCGAAGTTCAGGCGGAATGGTCCCTGTGTAGCTGCATGGCGTTAAGGTAGTTGTTTGCTGAACAGGTGCAAAGTTGCCAGTGAGATATCTGTTTGCTGTGAGTTGGCGTCGGCGATATTAGAAATGGTTACACTTACGGATGTTGTGTCGCTTTCTCCGTCTCGTTGCTCGAAGGAGCCATGGCAGAAGGAACCTGACGGCGATTAATCACTGGGCTCAAAGCTCATTCATTCCTGTAGAGATTACACCAGAAGCCAAGAGTGACAAGAATACTAGGCACTTTGATTCTTAATTGAATGCTCAGTTCACCAGACTAATTCCGTAAGCGGCCAATGTTTAACGAGCTATAACGGAGACATTCTTCGCATCATGACGATCTCCAAGACCAACCGCCAAAACAAATCAATTGCAACGTCGCGTCATACATCGGCTCATCTGATGGGCCCGACATTGCCGCTTTGAAAACACATCATGAGGCACCCCTGATAGTTGATGATGACAAGTGCGAGTGTCTTACAAAGCAACGTCGAAATGCTGACGTCAACGAAGTCTAAACCCGGTAGCCGTTGCATCCGGTGGGCGGAAGATGCGGCTGCTACTCTACGTGTGGGGGGAAACGTGGCCACCATCATTTTTGACGGTTTTTTGGCTTCTGCAACGGCTGCGCTCTTCTTTCATCACTGGCTTTCCCCCCCTCCATGGAAAGTTCGGCACCTGTTCTTACAACCTTGGCGTGACTCTTAGCAACCATGGGGTGGGATTATGTCCAAGTGTAAGTGTCTCCACTGTTACACTGTCGTTGACACCTTGACTGATTTGTCAGGCATGTGAAATACACAATTCCGCCGGGAATTGTTCTGGCTCTGGTCTACAAGCCATTGCTGTCCCGATTGGATGTTTACAAGATCGCTTTTCTGACTACGGTGAGCCAATTACAATAGTCGCTTGACTCACTCTGGAATGCTTGACTGATAACTTGAGCTAGATTGCTGTTATTTCAACCATGTATGTGAGCGCTGCTCTTGACAATAACCGTGAACCATTTTTGACGTGGTAGTCCTTGGGATTCTTATCTCATCAAACATGGAATATGGTCATATCCTCCAGGCGCGGTAGTTGGGCCTACTTTGTGGGGCATCCCAGCCGAGGAGTTGTTCTTTTTCGTCATTCAGACCTTTGATACCTCTTTACTCTACTTGCTTCTTAGCAAACCAACCTTCCATCCCATTTATCTCGGTCCAGCCAAAGCTTTTCGCAGAACTGTCGGCCAATTTTTATTAATTCTGGCCATTCTGTATGGCCTTGTATCGATTCGCCGCGGAGGCGAGGGAACATACATGGGCTTGATTCTCATCTGGGCATGTCCTTTTCTTCTCTTACTTTGGTAGGTATCGATCCGCGATACTCTGAGTTTCTTGCTAACCTTTGAAGGACCCTCGCATCTGGGTTCCTGGTCAATCTTCCTTTGACCAACACTTTGCTTCCTGTTCTGCTACCCACTTTTTATCTTTGGGTTGTGGATACTCTTTCTTTGCAGCGCGGTACTTGGAGCATCACTTCTGGGACAAAGTATGGCATAGAAGTATGGAGAGGTTTGGATATCGAGTAAGTATCTGCAAACTGCCGCGAAAGTCCCCTTGGCTGAAGAAAAGCAGGGAAGCCGTGTTCTTCCTCCTCACCAACACCCTTATCGTCTTCGGCCTGGTAGCGTTTGATAACGCGTTGGCCATTCTTGACACATTTCCTGAAAAGTTCTCTCATCGCAACAGTCTTCCAAGCCCACTCCTTCTCATCCGATCTTTATTGTTGGCCAAAGAGGAGTACGATATGGAACGCGTCTCAGGACTCATCAGTGCTGCATCACTTTTACGAAAGAAAAGCCGGAGTTTCTATCTCGCCAGTGGCACGTTTGAGGGCAGGCTGAGAATTGACCTCGTTCGTCTCTATGCCTTTTGCAGGGCAGCTGACGACCTCGTTGATGAGGCGATGTCAGCTCGAGACGCAAAAGCATGGATCAATAAGCTGAAAAGGTACCTCGACTTCGCTTACGGCAAGTCGGGTCGAGATACATCACCATTAGTGTCGTACGAGCTTGTCAAAGCTGGATTCCCGAGTAATTATCAATCGGCGCTGCTTCAGCTTCCCACGTGTTACCTCCCGGAACAGCCGCTTCAAGACCTGTTGACGGGCTTCGAGACCGATGTCTTGTTCGGGGAAGAAGGCGCAAGGTTCCCCATTACCTCTACCGATGATCTATACTTGTACGCCAAGCGAGTAGCTGGGACAGTTGCTGAGCTGTGCAACCATCTGATACTATTCCACTCACCGCAATTCATGTCAGAGGAGGTTCGACGGCGCATCTTAGATGCAGGCGTGCAGATGGGCATCGCTCTTCAGTACGTCAACATTGCACGCGACATCAGAGTTGACGCTGAGATGGGCCGAACTTATATCCCGCTTTCTTGGCTAAAAGATGAGAAATTGGTACCTGAAGGTGTGGTGCAGCAACCGACGGGGCCAAAGATTGAGAGGCTACGTCAAAGACTACTCGATCACGCATTTGCAAAGTACGAAGCAGCTCGGGGTGCGATTGATGAACTCCCTCCAGAAGCAAGGGGACCGATTCGTGTAGCCGTTGAGACGTACATGGAGATTGGGCGAGTTCTTAGGGAGGGCCATGCTGTTAAGCCTCGGAAAGCGACGGTACCTTTGGTGAGGAGAATAGGAGTTGCGTGGGCTGCGCTAAAGTAGTGGGTATTCTGTAGGATCTGGAACCATATTTGTCTGTAATGGAACACTTATAAAGCATTTTCTCGAACGGTAAAAGCGTCACAAACTTGGTTATTGTGCTGGGTTTGGACGGAACATCCATCCTGATTCAGTATTATCGCTGATACTGGGTGTTTAGTTCGGGACTGCCCCCTTAGCCCGGTCACTAAAGACATAGACTCGGGCGAGGAAAATATGCTAACGACCACTAACTAAATCTTAAAACCAGAGATTCACCCTTAATTGAGTAAACCAGCTAATTTCGAGTACTATTCGCAATTTAAATGTGGAGTTAGTTTTTTTAAAATCTTGATGATACCCTGTACCGGGAGGGTATGATAAGTGGGCCTTACTACACAATGATGTAAGACGTCATTTGACTCTTAACAATACAACCAACCCTTTCTGCACTCTCAGTACGAACTTACTCTTTCATCGCGAAAAGATGAGTCGACAAGCAACGCACCAGAAGTCAGTGATTGTGATAGGTATGTTGACCATCAGTACCCCGTTTGCCGGCCACTAGAGGCTTAATAAAGCTCACCATGGCTCTCCCTAGGTGCCGGTGTAGGAGGCGTAGCAACCGCAGCGCGTCTTGCGAGAGCGGGCTGCAGAGTCACAGTTGTAGAGAAGAATGAGTTCACCGGTGGAAGATGTTCTCTCATAAGCCATGCCGGCTTTGTGAGTTGCCTTCATGATTTACCAGGGCCTCGCTGACATCGCGAAGCGCTTCGATCAAGGCCCTTCTCTGCTCTTACTTCCCCGGTTCTTCGAAGAGATCTTTGAAGACCTGGGGACTTCTCTTTCAGAAGAAGATGTTGAACTGCTAAAATGCGAGCCAAACTACAACATTTGGTTCGGCGACGGCTCCTCGTTTGAGCTCTCCACAGACCTGAGCAAGATGAAACAATCCATCGAGGCCGTAGAAGGCAAGGACGGGTTTGAACGCTATCTCGGCTTTTTGCAGGAGTCTCACCGCCACTACGAGATCGGCGTGGCTTATGTCCTCCGGAAGAATTTCTCAAGTTTCCTCAACATGACGCGACCAGAGGTCTTGCTCAACCTGCTAGCACTCCATCCCTTCCAAAGCATCTGGACCAGGGCTAGCAAGTACTTCTGGACAGAGCGATTGAGGAGGGTGTTTACTTTCGGGAGCATGTATATGGGCATGAGTCCCTTTGACGCACCGGGGACGTACAGCTTGTTGCAGTATACTGAGCTGGCGGAAGGCATCATGTACCCGAGAGGCGGGTTTCACAAGGTAACTGAACACTTACGATATCTCCAATGAAACTCACTGACAATGTCAGGTTGTGGATGCACTAGTCAAAGTAGGGCAGCGACTAGGCGTGGAATATTCTATGAACACTTCGATACAATCAATCTCCATCGATGAGAATACACGCGAGGCCAATGGAGTCATTTTGCGAGACGGCACGTATCTCCCGGCAGACATTGTCGTCTCAAACGCAGACTTGGTCTACACCTACAACAACCTTCTCCCCAAAACAAGTTACGCAGACTCCCTCTCGAAACGGTCGGCTTCCTGCAGCAGCATATCCTTCTACTGGTCTACTTCCAGAACAGTTCCAGAGCTCAAAGCCCACAACATATTCCTTGCCGACGATTATCGAGAATCGTTTGACAGCATCTTTAAACAGCACCTTATTCCGACAAAGCCGTCATTCTACGTCAACGTCCCTTCACGCGTGGACCCTTCAGCGGCTCCAGAGGGCAAAGATTCAATCGTCGTACTGGTGCCTGTTGGCCATCTCCTCTCAGACAGTGCAGGGACTCACAGAGGTCTATCCAAGTCAACGAAAGGCTCAGGCGTTGTCGAATCCAGCCAAGACTGGGATTCGATGGTTTCCCTCGCTCGCGATACGATAATCTCGACCATCCGTACCCGTATAGGTGTCGACCTCGCTCCTCTCATCACGCATGAAATCATCAACACCCCATCAACATGGCGCGACAAGTTCAACTTGGATAAGGGTGCAATTCTGGGCCTGAGTCATTCATTCTTCAACGTCCTGGCTTTCAGGCCAGGCACTCGGCATGCCACGTTCAAGAATCTCTACTTTGTCGGTGCCAGTACGCATCCTGGTACTGGAGTACCAATCTGCATAGCAGGCAGTAAGATTGTTGCTGAGCAGATCCTGAGTGATTCGGGTTTTGCAGCCAATGAAATGCCTTGGGCAAAGAGTATGCCTGAGGACGAGAAGAGTGGTCTCGATAGACTACAGGCAGCATCCTTGCATGGCATGGCCTTCGCTAGTGTTGCATTGGTGGTTGCGACTTTGATGGTTTACTATTATTTCATTATGACAGCACGATGAGTGGCAAGGTTAAGCAATGGGTCTACGGTTAAGCTTGTAGGAAGTAAAGGAGGTGAACACGATCATGCAACGCAAAAGTCCCGAATCGAAGCTAGCAGAGCACTGGTCAACTTGTCTTGCACGAAATTTACGTGCAGCTGTAGCTGTAGTTACATCTTGTCGATCCCCAACTTCATGTAAGTGGTATCGCGCCGGCAAGTCTTAACCCCCTCTTTAAGCCCCTGCCATGTGACCAGCAGAGTAAACTACCGATGTCTCCGCGATGCGTCGGCTGATCAACAACTCGGGTCTCGGCATCGATTGTTTGTATCAGTCCAATCAAGTCGGTATCGGGTTTTGATGGGGTGGTGTGGTCCTTTCCGATCGTCAACGTCATTGACTCAATTACGATATCCGACAGAATCTATGATATCCCACAATATCAGACAGCTGCTGGGCCCCGACAACATCATGACGATTTGACTATGCACGAGCTCTGATTATCATGGCATGATTATTTCCGTTGTGGGGTCGACTGCCGGCTGTCCCGGGAAGATTGGTTGTTGCATGAAGTCATAGTCCTTGGGCCGATGTAAGCGTTGCAGAATCTCGGCATTTGGTGTGCTTTACCTTTATTAACCGGCAGCCTCTGTATTCCAAGACTGTCGCAGCAAAGTTTCCCACAATACTCACACTGCCGAGCCTTATACACTGCAGTGCCTTTGGAGAGATAATTACAACAATTGCAACAATGGCTGACCAACAACTTTTACCTCGCAACGGCGCGTTGAGCGCCAATCGTAAGTCGTACGGCCTGTACCGATTGCTTCTGGACTAACAATTAAAAGCCAACACCGTCAACGGTGTCACCAGCGACATAGACATCACTGTTCGAGGTTCAGACTGGTACTGGACTGTATGCGCCATTATGACTGTTGCCACAATGGCTTTCCTTGGACTTGCTCTGAGAAAGCCACGGACCGATCGCATCTTCCACTACATCACTGCTGCCATCACCATGACTGCCGCGATCTCATACTTCTCCATGGCTTCGAACTTGGGCTGGACCCCGATTACTGTCGAGTTCCGACATAGCGATCATAGGGTTGCTGGTACCTACCGCGAGATTTTCTACGTCCGATACATCGACTGGTGAGTTGAATCCCCTGCTGACGGTTGTACCTCGAGGGCTTTTGAGAGAGTTGGGAAACTAATGTTGGTATAGGTTCATCACCACGCCGCTTCTCCTCATGGACCTTTTGCTCACCGCTGGCCTGCCATGGCCTACTGTTCTCTGGGTTATCTTTGTCGACTGGGTTATGATCATCACTGGACTCGTCGGTGCTCTCGTTAAGAGCTCTTACAAATGGGGCTACTTTGCTTTCGGTTTGTCGCCCGTTCTGGCTGGAAGAGGCATTGAAATTTACTGACCATCCATTCTAGGCTGCGCTGCCCTTGTGTACATCGTCTATCAGCTCGCTTGGGAAGCTCGTATTCACGCCAACCATGTGGGTGGTGACGTAGGCCGTACCTTTATGATGTGTGGTAGCTTGACCGTTTTTCTCTGGATTCTCTACCCCATTGCCTGGGGTGTTGCCGAGGGCGGCAACATCATCTCTCCTGACTCTGAGGCGGTTTTCTACGGCATCCTGGACGTTCTTGCTAAGCCTGTATTTGGTGCTTTGCTCATCTGGGGTCACCGAAATATCGACCCTGCCCGACTTGGTGTGAGGATCAGGGACATCACTGAAAGCCCCATCCACAACGAGGGACCAGGCCCCACGAAACCAAGGAACACGACTGCAGGAGGTGCTACCAACGGTCAATACAGCAATGAGGAATATCCGGCCACTACTTCCAATACCGCCGCTTAAAGCGTCAGATTTATACCAGCTCGACGTGCACCAGAACTCGAAACAAATTTAACCTGGCCGTACCTTGAGATCAGTCGTTACTTGAAATATGAGCTAGGAGAACGATACCCGGAATTACGGCCTTTTGAGAGGTTTTTGTGTCAAAACATCAAAGTGCTTTGGTACATGCAGTGAGTTGCAACTGTTCACTGTTCTACGCAGTTGTATAATATAGTTAATACTAAATCGACACTCTCATTTTTCGACTGCACCCCGTCATAGTCACCAGTAAGGCAGTTTTATTCAATGAGGTCCAAACATTATAATCAATTTGATGCGCCAGCCCAGCCTGTAGCATTGGTTGGGCTGGTGAGCTAAGTGCACACACGGCAGACCCCACCAACAGCGCCATCTACCTCAAAGTACTCTTATTATTGTTAGTGCATCGAACCCGAAGAACAAACATTTTATAGAATACACCAAGTATTTATTGAAAATGACCACGTTGCAGGTGTTGATAATATTTGTTATTCTCTTGCAACAGGCTGATCAGGCAGCAGTCTTCACTGAAGCTTACATAATACTTGAGTGGGCGCAGTAAGCCAGCCTTATGGAAGCCTCACTCAGCCTGACTTTTCCGCTTCCTTTCTCACCATCGACGTCTTATCCTCGATGGACCCTCTCAGTCTCGCCGCATCTATAGCCGGGCTTCTGTCAGCTGCAGAGCTTGCAGCCAAACACCTGTCTCCATATGTTGCGGCTGCCAAGGACACGCCGCAGGTCGCAATTCACGTTCACCAAGAAGTACAGAGCGCAGGTGTGATTCTCTCAGCGCTTCAAGAGCTCACCACAAACTTCGACCGCCTCCAAACCCGCCATGCCGCTTTGATCGGCGTGGAACAGGTCGTGGTTGTTTTGACAGATGGTGTGCTCCTTTTCTCGGAGCTTGAAACAGCGTTAAGTTCGATACCGTCTAAAGAGTCCCCCAACCAGCAATTACCGCTCAGGGCTCGTCTACAATGGGTGCGCAAAGAGAACACATTTAACAGATTTCTCACAAGGCTGCAAGGGTTCAAAAGCTCTATTTCACTGATTTTAATGATTTTACAAAGGTGAGTCCGTTCCCGAAACTGCTTGATTACTCCCAAAAAAAAATACACTAGATGAAGCCAGCATATCTCTGCCAAGTACTGACTTTACAGTGATTCTGATCGACTAGCCCTTCAACATCAAGATGAGCTCTCCACAAACATCAAGGCTGTGATGCAGAGCAATAACTCTCTTTCTCGACGACTCATGAATCTAGAGGACACTCTGGATGCACAAACACTTATCTCAAAGCGGGCGAGCCTTGTGTCCAGTTCTGGCCCATCTACACCATCGCTGGGTCTATTAGACCCCCCTGCTTCTTTCCCGAGCGTACCACCGGAAGCTGCCATCTCAGGCGCTGCATGCACCTCAAACTTTGAGTTTGAGGACGACCTTGAATCGTCGAGGGTATACCGTCGAGCTCAGCGGGACACCATGGACTTTTCGTTCCGCAGCTCCATTGCTCCAACAGCCACATGGTCCGTCTTCTCCGGCCTGAGCTTGAGCGATATATCAGTTATATCGGTTATTGCCCTTCCGATCTATCGAGGCGATTTTGAAAATTCTCAGCATTACGACTTTGGAGCTAGGCCTCAGTCACAGCTCGGCACCTCAACTGCAGCCCCCGAACCACCCATCCTGCTACAGTGCATGAAGATCAAGTCGGAACTACTTCAACTGCCCCACGAGCTATTTTCACAAGCATCTTTACATGATTATGATGAGATTTCGTGTCTGCGGGCTGTCTTTCGTCAAGCAAAACCGTTCTTGTTGCTGATGCTAGCACTTGATCCCATACAGAGAGAAGACGAGGGCGGAAGCAGACAGTCCCGCATATTTGCGGGGATGACTGCCAAAAAGGCTGCGACCGAGTTCGTTGAATACTGTTCTGATCACCTAGATATCCATGTCGACAAGCACTTCACGGTCACTGACTTGATGCGCAATGATATCCTTGCCTTCCTCAAGGTAGGTTGCATCTATCAAAACCCCTTTGATTCGCTTCTTCTCCTATACCCTCGCATGTCAAATATTTCGTTTGGGAACATAAGTCTATATTAGAGGTGTCTACCTATGGGCTATAAGTAAAGTTGGCTAATTGTGGATGTTAGTTCATTCCTGTCCTCTCATCGATGATCGATAAACTCGCCGGAGCCGGTTTAGTATCACCAGTCAATATTGAGGACCTCCTTCCCCACCATACCGACGAGAGTGACGTTGAGCGTCTCGGATATGATGAGGCCAAAGCGTTCCTCGCTGATGAGGGAGTCTTTATAAGCCGTTTGATGGAGCTCACGGATATTCAAGCTCAGGTTGCACGCAATGGCCAGGTGGGTCCAGGGGACGTGACAGTGGTATTTGGAAACATCGGTGATGTCGCCAGATTACATATGCGGCTACTGGTTAAAATGGAAAAGAATCTCCTGCGAACTTTCAAAGATCACAGGTGGCAATCCTCTTTCGAAATGTACTTCTCCAAGGTTGCACTGGAAGCTACGTTTATCGCGCAGGCAACGCGAGCAGAACGCCACATCAGATCTATTCTTGATCGGGAACCAAATAATAGCAATGATGAGTTGACAAGGATGCTGAGCAGATGCCTTCAACTAATACCGCTGCCTTCTCAACGTCTTCTAAAATACAGGGAATTTCTCGAGGTATGCATATTCATACCTCCGCCTTCTAGGATTTTCCGCCTCTGACCCTGCATAGCAATTGAGCCGCTCTAACGGGATTGGCCAAGTTCAGCGGAGAGACTTCGACCAAGCTTGGTTTCTGTTTCAAAAGTCATTGTCAAAAATCAAAGAGCATGTTAAGGAGGCTGAGCTCCATACAACTTCTCTGGATCTACAGCGACGTGTGGCCGACTGGAAAGGCCTTCGTCACGACACGTTCGGCAGACTGATTCTTTTTGATGTCTTGAACGTAATTGTACCACATTCCCGTTCTACGTCTCGACTGGTATGCTGCTTAGTCAAATACGAGTTATATATATTTCTAACCTTGCTTAGTATCATGTGTACCTTTTTGAAAGCATCCTGTTAGTCTGCGGTGGAATCAAGGAGAAACCCCAGGGTCTGCAAGCCCGTTTCTGGGGAAGACCCAAGCCCATGGAGACAAAAATCAACGGGCAATTAAACCTTAGAGGTCGGGTCTTTCTCCCTAGTATCACGGACGTTGTCACGATCAAGAACTTAGGTATGCTTTCCACTCAATTATTTGCCCACTAAGCACAATCCTTCTGATCTTTATAGGACTGTATCCCTTCCGGATCCATTTCCGTGGTCCCGAGGATGAAATCCAGAGCTTCCAGATTGAACTGGCTTCAGTGGCCCAGAGATCGCTGTGGATGTCAACGTTGAGTAAGATGAGGGGAGGAAGTACCTGATTCGCAAAACAGTTACACGTTTGGGTCATAGGCAGGAATACTAGCCGTTATGGATCTTCTAACAGAGTTTGAGAAGAGCAGTCGCCCATTCAGATTAGAAGATGATTTTATAGTAGCCAGGGAGTTGAAATAGGTTTCTGCTCGGCGGTTATAAAGTCTGCAAGCAAATGATACTCGTGAAGCGATGTCGAACTTTCATAGAAACTAGGAGCTCCCAAGAATATTGGTTTATTTCACAAACATAACACTTCCAACTCTGCGGCCATTGTGGCAACTTGAGTAGACCGTCCCCCCCTCCCCATTTGATGCTTTGGGATTCCTCGTGCAGCAAGGTGACATCTCACCATGTAAACTGCTCGTTGCTCTCATAAAGGTGGTATCTCACATTATGTGAGTAGATCCCTGGAAGCGATTGACTCATTACAATGTAAGTAACAAGTAATCTCTATCTTAACGGTGCTGGGCGGGAGATACCATACAGGATCAAAGTCTGTTCTAGGTGTGTGTGTACTTAGTTTCCAATCATTCCACACTCGACCGAACTGGAACTGAGCATAAATTTGCCATGTGGAAGAGCTTGGCTGAAACGACTTGAACCAGTTTTACTAAGTTTGCCGTTGTCACATTCTAGAAATTCTATAGATCTCATAACATACTACTAACCCGTCATTCGAAGTTCAGATCTAATCTCATGCTGGAGGCTGCGCCTATAGGAATTAACGCAGTAGGTTAACATTAACTACCTCTCTTCACCTGATGAGAGGCTCACTTTCACTATCCTCCTCTCTTTCCTCCTCTTCGTCAGATTTTTCGATCAGACTACTTCCTATAGGAGGAAAGTTAGAGAACATCAGTACGCCCATAGCGACGATGGCGATCGCCTAACCCAGTATTAGAGCTTGTATCGTGAACACATGTTCTTTGACCTACCGCGTTGCAAAAGAAGGTAGCGTATGACTTTCCAACTTCAGCCAAGCTTGCAAAAATGAAGCCAAAGAGGCCTTGTGTGGCTAGTCGTGCAATATTCTCGACCAGAGTCACGGCATTAAGGGCATCTGCCCGCTGAGAATCCGGACACATATGGGTGATAACCCCTTTGGCTGCTGGTGCGGATCCTGATCCAAAGGGAAGCAAAAAAGCGGCTTATTTGTTAGCAGGCACCTAGATGTGTGGCCCTTGTTGCACGTACCAAGATAAATGTGCCATGAACGCGTCGCAAATGCTGCCACGGCCGTGAGGGCGCCATCCACAAGGAGACTCCACCGTAAGAAGATGAGATCAAAGTGACAGCCTGTGTCATCCTTTCCAGAGCTTGGCGACTCGTAAGGCTCATGGTCTGTTTGTTCTCCCACAGTCGCGTCGAATTCTCCAGCAGTGGTCGGTATATGCTGCGGATTAGTCTCGTCGACTTCCCGCTCAGTGTTCGACACTGATGAAGACGACGCTACGCGACCCCGTCCCCAAGAAATGATGCGGGGGAAGAGGAGAATGAGGAATAGGCTTCTCATAAAGGCGAACTCGGACATAAGCCAACCGTTGTTGCCCTGATCAAAGTCGAAAGCTGCTGTCGCATACATCTGGATGAGTTGAGGGGCGTAGCCGGTCGCAAGCTGAGCAACCGTCAGCGGAAGTATTTTAGGGTATTTGCTGTAAACTCACAACTCCGATAAAAATTCCGGTGCAGAGAAATATTACTCCGTAGTGCTTCTTGTATCTACCGTCGATGAGACGCAACTTCTGGGGCGTGAGGACCTTGAGCGGAGCTAAGAAGCCCGAAACCCCCCGTTGGCCTGGCTTCTGGCCATCGGTCATGGATGCAGGGGCTATGTAAGGTAGTGCAACCCAGACGTATATTCCGGCAACGATGAAGGATATGAATGCTACATCGAAGGGTGCCCTGATATCGATGGCGTCACCAATCATACCGCCAGCTGTAGCGGTGTTAGCAGCGAGTTCAGAAGGCGGAAACTCAGAGGCTATACTTAGATAACCAATGCCTTGTCCCAGCATGATGGCACCTTGGAGCTGTCCAAAAACCGCTGTACGTTTGATGGGCTCGACAACTTCTCCGGCGATGATATTCACAACCAAGCTGTAGATGTAAGTACAAAGCCCCTTCAGGAATCGGTAGACTTACATGTAGCCAGCAGGGCCACCCAGAATTGTGATGAGTTGGGTAGCTTGGATAATGATCATGCCATCTGTTTTACCCGCAACGACGCCAATGATTTGAGTCGCCACTCGAATGGCGGGGATGAAGACCTGTGCAAGGAGAGCCGCTCGAGGCCCAAACTTCTTGACGGTCCAACCAGCCACGAAGAGATTCAATGTCCCTGATAGCGATCAGACTTTATCTTATTGAATGAAAAGACGAACCTTACCACAAAACGTCGTGGTCATGCCAAGAATACTGTACTGAGTTGCCGTCCCCGCGGCAATCTCATCCCGACTGCACCTGTCGCCCGCGCCTTCGAAGGGCGGGTGCGTATCGTAAAAGCCATCGCATACCATCAAATGAAAGACATAGAATAGCCTGATTGCGTTAATATCCGATTGGTCAGCTGCGCTTCGAAACTTACGGCACTTGGGTGAAGCTGAAAGATAAGGTGATCAAGAAACCAGCAAGTAGAATTCGATTTTCGACATTGAAAGCCCGCTTCAACCAGTTTGATAATCGACTCTTACCCGACTGCTTTTTCGGTATCAGAGGCGTTTGTTCGTCAGCGTCAGTCGCCATGGTTTGAGTCGAGACGCTAAGTTATTAGTATGAGACAGGGAACTTATTGTCGCAGCGTTCAATGAGGGAAAAACTTTGTGATGATAAATCAAATGCCTGCAATTGCATTCTTTGGCAGAAGCGACCCATAATCGCTAAGAGGGGCTCGGTTTTCCGTTTCAAGTATAGCGGCGATCGCCGGCATTAGTCGGTGATATCATTTATCAACCCACTGAAACCAGTTATCAGTACATTCAAGGCTTATCAGATGCCATGTCAAGTCAAATAGCATACGGCTGGAACTTAGGCCAGTAATGAACGTTGTGACTATATCTACTTGTGATTTGGGAATCCTGCGGTCTGTACACCAGCGATGCCATGTCAATTGCTCCACCGTAGAATACATGCTGATATACATCATAGACTGCCCAAGCCTCCATAAGTTGGATCCTTCATCATTTTATCCCTCTCAAGGAACACCCTGGTTTCATACCGCTCCACCCACTCATCTTCACGTTCCGAAAGCTTCAACAAAGGCTCGGCGATCTGAATCAGCTTGGGGCACGCTTCGAGGAGCGCGTCAACGTCTGAGGACTCAACCTCTGGAAGTGGACCGACATGGAGAACTTCGAGATTCTTTGCCCCTTTTATAGTACGCAACACGGCTCTTCCTACTTGCAGATTGTAGCCCTGGTTGAATTCGAGATGACGCAGTGTTGAAGATTGGGAGCTGATGAGTTTGGAGATGGAGTCATCGAGCTCAGCTTGTGTGATCGGTTCGTCATAGCTTTGACCCGGTGTTTGCAAATCTCCAAATGTGAGAGAGGTAAATCGCTGTGTTGGAGGCGACTGTACGATAGCATCCAGAGCTCTGATGCTATTGTAGCAGCCTGGTCCCATATACAACTCCTGCAATGCAGTCATGGAGGGTATCATTGGAGGGACACAGTCGGCAAGGTCTTCGATGCTCGACACGCGAAGGATTCGAAGCGTCGGACCCCACACCTTGCAAGCTTCAATCAGATCTTCGGGGTCAGTGAGTGTGCTGTCAATTTCCAGCTCCTGGAGATGAGGGCTCTGGCGAGCAACATCGGCGAGACTACCAGGACCCCAGTCGGATGAGTTGTCGCCGGCCAAGGTCAGAGATGTGAGGTCCTGCGAGACGTGTGGTAACAGAGCGCTTGTAAGCCATTGGCATTGGTGGTGAAGACTCAGTTCTGTTAGTCGAGGTACAGCTTTCGCGAAACGACTGTCCTTGAGGCTAGATTCAAAGGCTCTTTCTCCCCATACAGGTCCTTGTCTCATCTCCACCAGTTCCGAGTGAACGTTGGTTGTATAGTGAAGAGAAGTTAATCGAGGACACGCGTCCAGAAATCCCGCCATGCTGTCGACATCTTTCCTCGTGATTCGATTTTCGTCCCTGATGTCATTCCCACGCTGAATAAGCAAGTGTTTGATATTCGGACAAGCACGGATGATATCGAGCAAGAGCTTGCTGTTTTCGCCACAAGGTAGCCAAAGGACTCGGAGCGATTGTACGAGGCTTGTGAGATGAGGTTCGACAGCGAGACTGAATCTGAAACGCCATTGTGTCTCTATGGTGTCGAGGTCGTGAGGATGGGTATAAAGATGTGGCTCTACCAGGGCTCGGAAGGTTTTACACGAGCATGTTAGGGCGATCAAAGTTTTTTGCCGCGATTTGTAATCGAACTCCATAACATGACTGACGATCATCTGGCAAAGCTCAGGAGGAAACTTGAGCGGCTTGTCGTTGACATGCTCCACCCGTTCGATGATGTCCCCAGTTTGGCCATCGTGGCTTGATTTTAGGTCAGGAAATTCGGTGACGCCGCGATAAAAGTCCACGGCAGCTTGCGCCCGAGTTTGTGCTCCTTGATCATTCTGCTTCTTACGTGCTATCGTCCGTATTAGGTTGGTGAGCTCGAGAAGGTCTTTTCCAACGCTGAAAGAGTCGTCTTTGAAGCCATCTTCAGGGCTTGAGGAGTCTTCGTCGAACCTCCACCGACCGGGAGAGATGATCTCAGAGTCACTCATTTCGTGTTGACTGTGGGGGCTAACGCACACATCAAGATTCTGGCGATGACGACGGCGGTAAAAGTGTTTTGATTACTAATCATGCATAAGATCGAGATTATGCAAGCGAGATAATTATGTAACCTAATGAAAGGAAGGCCTCAGATGAAGGTCTGCCACAATCCACCAGCAGTAACAGTTAAACGTCTTCTTATCTCTCTCTCTCCTTGTTCGACTTGGGACACTCTTTGCCTGTCAGTTTCACCACCCAAGCGCCACGCTCGATGGTGTTGATGAAGATGTAACCCGACTTGAAGAATGCATACGAAGACCAGGTTCCGACAAAAGAAACAGCTCCGCCACCTGGGAGATCATCATCTTCCGGGTAAATGTCGAACCAAGCCGCTTCGCAGACACCAGCTCCAGTAGGGTCATCGGGAATAGACCGACCGTCAAGAACTCTCAGGCCAGCTCCATAATGAGACTGATAGATGTACTGGTCGACAACATACTGGTTGTGGTCGATGGACTTGGTGGGATGCTTGAAGAGTCCCGTCTGCTTTGGGTTCTCGAGATCTCGGATGTCCCAGATAAAAGTGATGGGGAAGCCATCACCTGCTGGGCCGTTGCCCTCAGACTCGTCAAGCTCATCGTCCAGAACAAGATATTCTTGGTTCTCGGTGTCCAGAACCCAGCCTTGGTGGGTGTAAGAGGCGCCTTCGTAGGAGATCCGGGAGATGATGTTGGTCACATTTGCCTTGTCAGTCACGTCGTAGATCGTCAAGGTATCTTCGTTGTAGCCGTAGCAGATATCCCGACCCTGATAACGCTTGTCAGGTCCGCGATAGACAATGCACTGGGCATCGTGGACATAGCCATCGCCCTTGGCACAGCCCAACGACTCAGGGTTAGCGGGGTCGGTAAGGTCGAAGAAGTTGAGCCCTGACGCGCAATTGGTGTCATCTCGTGGCTGAGCACCAACAGCAACACCGTACTTGAGTTCCTCGTTGATGACAACATTGTGAGCGCGGCCAAGAGGTAATAGAGCATTAAAGTGGCTCGTGAGGTCTTTCTTAGCATCAAAAATGACAGGCTCGGCGGGATCAATGTCCAGCAGCTTCTCCAGATCAAAGATCTGGATGCCGTGACCAACCGCTTCAGAGCCAATGATGACATGGTTTTTGTAAGTGCGGATCTCGCGCCACTCTGATGGTTCAGAGTATTGCGGCAGACGACCAAGGTAAACCAGTTGGCCTTTCTTGTTGATCTCTGCAAATGCAGTTCCGTCGTACTGGCCAATGGCAACAAATTCGCGACCGTCGTCTGAGGTCCAGCCCCAGGAGGATGACCCTCTGCCTCCTGTGCTACCTAGAGCAGCATGGCTGACAAATGAGTAGAGATCGGTCTATGACCAGGGGTTAGCGAATGGCTTCGCTAGATAAAGCGAGCAAGTGCTGGCTTACGTTGTGGCATTTGAACGTGTTATTGCGATCCCCCTCGATGGCTTCGGCCCAGCCGTCGACACACTTTGTGTATCCTAGCTTAGGCCACTGGTCGCTTTTGAAAGCACCTGCTTCCTCTTGTTTGGCCCAAACAGCCTGCATGAATGTTAAAACCATTGGACAGATTCTACCGACTGAGCTGCTTACCTGCTTTCTTCCCATGAGCCGATTGTGGACGACTCCAGAATCATAAAGCTCTGCGGCTTTGGCAGCATTGGGCTTGACCTCCTGGCCATTCGCCCAGGACACCAAGATTGCCGCGATCCCCACGTGGATTGCAGCTCGGACCATGATGGAAGCTTTGGGAGTTGAATGTAGGGAAATAGTCCGTATGACCGAGGTGCTTGGGATGGTCAAGTGGAGGATTGGGTCGAGGCCGAGTGCCTTTTATCTCCATCCTGACGCCCTTTCTCGACTACTCGTCCCGCTTAAAGGTGTCAGATTCAAGAAGGTGACTTTGGTCAGCTAGATAACAACAATCGGTTCAGTGTAACTTCGCGCCTTGGAGTAGCCGCTCAAGTCGTTACACTGCATCTTGGAAGTCTCAGAAACACAAAAGGCACGAATCACTCCCTATACCTGAGCCACACTCGTATCCTCCAAGTCGTTCTCCAATCTTGGCAAACTGGTCACACTGCTGTTGTCTCACGGAGACTGCCCCGATTCAGAAGGTGCTGGTTTCTGGATCTAGGTCACCTTGGCGCACAGCATGGAGTTGAGGTGGCTCCGGTGTGCACAGCCTCCCACGATAGGTAAGGAGCGGCGTACAAAGCCTTGATCAATTCTACCGGATACGCTGGCAAACAGACACAAAATCTGTTTTCAGCAGGTTTATACGCGGAAAATTCAACTATGCATAAATCACGCTGCATGCTGCGACCCATTGGCGCCCTGGCAAAAGTCCCCGTGAACCCTTGAAGACGGGCGTTTCATTGCCCTATCGGAAGAAGATCTACCTGAAAGTACAGAGGCATCACATCGCGCAATCGTAGCTCCGGCTTGGCTGTTACATCAATGTGATACTGCCAATCCCAGTATGGCAGGTGAGCTTATCTGTTAAGCTGCTGGATTAAGTCCCCCGCTTTCTTTAAGCTTATCGGGGATCTTAAAGGGTGAGATTATCTGCATAGCCAGGGTCGCATCGTTTATCTGGGATGCTGTATGCCAAGTGCGTCGGTGGGTAAATGGAAAATGCCAGGAGCTTGGGCAAAATGACGGGTGCGGATGAAGGCACAACACTGGGATTTGAAACATGGAAGTGTCTTGCCCTTGGAAGAGTGGCAGGACACAACCATTGAGTGCGGCATATTATCTGTTCCAACCCCAATAGCTTACTTCAATTCATAGTACAAGATGATTTGGCAACCGTTTGGGAGGGGTTTCGCCGAACTCGATGACACATTGACACATCGCTCTCCTTTGTCAGAAGCTATAGAAAGTCGCCTTGAATTACTTTAGCAAGTTATCTTAGAACTGATTGTAGCTGAAGCAAAGAAGAATGACACACCATGCAGATGAGTTCGATTGAAATCCAAAGATCTTTGCTGTGTAACTAACCCTTCGTCGTGTGAGCTGAAGGGGAAACCGACCCATGGCCGGAATTGAGCACGTACGGCTCAGGTACACCGGCCTCTATAATTTCAAGTCCCCGCATTAGTTCCTTCCTTTGTGCTCTACAAGGTTGGCTCAATAGCAACGAGACAGATTTGTCAAAGGGAGACGTAACTGACAAATCGCGAGGACGGGCGTTACTTGCCGGTAAACCTTGGTGGCTTTCCACTTATTCTTCGGAACCCAATAGAACACAGGAATCAATTCAAAGCTGCATGGTTTCAGTGGCATAGTTACACCACGTAGCTGTGAATGGCGTGACGATTGCACCTTGACGCGACGCGACCCCACATCACGACATGTTGAATTACATAGAGATCTGATTGGCCCGCGCAGGCCCACTATAGGGGCTATGCGCTATTATCTAGAGCCACGGGCCATAAGCCTCTTTATAATAAATTAAGGCTCTTTTAATTAC